>PITA01008178.1:0-35882 GCA_004023965.1 Spilogale gracilis | reverse complement strand
TCTGAAGCTGATGTCAAAGAGGTTACTGCCTATGTTCTCTTCCAGGACTTTGATGGATTCCTGCCTCACGTTGAGGTCTTTCATCCATTTCGAGTTTGCCTTTGTGTGTGGTGTAAGAGAATGGTCTAGTTTCATTCTTCTATATGTAACTGTCCAATTTTCCCAGCACCATTTATTGAAGAGACTGTCCTCTCTGCAAAACCCTGCTCCTCTGGAGTAAGCCGTGGGGGGATGGACTCTGCACCCCAGCCCCTCTAAGTTCCCTGGAGCCGTGGGGCACTTCCTCTCCCTGCAGATTCCCGTCTCCCCACTGCCACGGCGGTAAAAGTGACTTTGCACCTCACAGGGCACTCTCTGTCCCTGCGGGTCCCCGCTGCCCGCTGCTGCGGTGAAAGAACAGTCTCCTTGTCGCGGGCTCAGCTGCGTTCCCGGTTCTGTCTCGCCCCAAATCAGACTGTAATCTGTTGTTATTCCCTGAGCACAGATCACTTTCCTGCTGGGGTGTTTGCTTTCAATGGTTCAGCTCTGCAGGCTTCCTCCCCCACACCCCTGTCTCTGGGGGTAAGCCTCCGATCGCTCTCACTTGTTTCTACCTTTTTGCCAATGGTCTTTGTCTCCCATGGTGATCCAGAAGCACAAAATATCACATTTCAGGTTGATTTCATGGGTGCTCACAGTGGTCCTGTAGTGGTTTTTTTTTTTGCTGGAATTGAGCTCACTTCAGGGAACTTCCCGAAATGCAGTTCACCTGGCCTTCCGCCATCTTCTTCCCCTGATTGCATTTCTATACACCAATAATGAAGCAGCAGAAAAAGAAATCAAGGAATCAAACCCATTTACAACTACACCAAAAACCATAAGATACCTAGGAATAAACATAACCAAGGAAGTAAAAGATCTGTACTCTGAAAACTATAGAATACTTGTGAAAGAAATTGAAAAGGACAAAAAGAAATGGAAAAACATTCCATGCTCATGGATTGGAAGAATATTGTTAAAATGTGTATACTTCCAAAGCAATCTACATATTTATTGCAATCCCTATCAAAATACCATCAAAATACCATCTTTTTCACAGACCAAGAACAAACTATCCTAAAATTTGTATGGAACCACAAAAGACCCCAAGTAGCCAAAGAAATCCTGAAAAAGAAAAGAAAAGCTGGAAGCATCATGATTCAGGACCTCAAGATAATATTACAAAGGCATAGGCATGAAAACAGTATGATATTGGCACAAAAACAGATACACAGATCAATGAAACATTATAGAAAACCTAGAAATGGACCCACAACTATATGGTCAACAATCTTTGACAAAGCAAGATAGAATAACCAATGGGAAAAAAAAAGTCTCTTAAACAAATGAATGTTGGGAAAACCAGACAGTGACATACAGAGGAATGAAACTGGACAATTTTCTTATGCCATATACAAAAATAAATTAAAAATGGATGAAAGACCTAAACATCAGACAGGAATCTATCTAAATCCTAGATTTAGGATTTAGGACAACAACCCCTTTGACCTCAGTACAGCTATCTCCTACTAGAAAAGTCTCTAGAGACAAGAAAAAACAAAAGCAAAAATGAACTATTGGGACTTCATCAAGATCAAAAGCTTCGCACAGCAAAAGGAAACAACAATACTGAAAGGCAACCAGTGGGATGGTAGACAATATCTGCAAATGTCATATCTGATAAAGGGTTAGTATCCAATATCTACAAAGAATTTACCCAACTCAATACCCAAAAAATAAGTAATCCAGGTAAGAAATGGGCAGAAGACATGAACAGACATTTCTCCAAAGAGAACATACAGATGGCTAACAGACACATGAAAAGATGCTCACTATCACTCATCATCAGGGAAATATAAATCAAAACTACAATGAGATACCATCCCACAACTGTAGAATGGCTAAAATTAACAACACAGGAAACAACAGATGTTGGTGAGGATGGGTAGAAAAGGGAACCCTCTTACACTGTTGGTGGGAATGAAAACTGGTGCAGCTACTCTGGAAAACAGTATGGAGATTTCTCAAAAAGTTAAAAATAGAACTACTCTACAACCCAACAATTGTACTACTAGGTATTCACCCAAGGCATATAAAAATACAGATTTGAGGAGCACATGCACCCTGATGTTTATATGAACATATCAATCATAGCTAAACTGTGGAAAGAGCACAAGTGTCCATCAACTGATGAATGGATAAAGAAGATGTTGTATAAACAACAGAATATTACTCACCATCAAAAAGAATGAAATCTTGCCATTTGCAAGGACATGGATGGAGCTACAGTGCATTATGCTAAATGAAATAAGTGAAATAAGTCAGAGAAAGACAAATAACATATGATTTCACTCACATGTGGAATTTAAGAAGCAAAACATATGAATAAAGGGGAGGGGGGAAAGATAGAGAAGCAAACCATAAGAGACTATTAACTATGGAGAATAAAATAATGATTGATAGAGGGAGGTGAGTTGGGAATGGGTTAAATGGGTGATGGGGATTAAGAAGTGCACTTGTGATGATCACTAGCTGTTATACATGAGTGATAAATCACTAAATTCTACTCCAGAAATTAATATTACACTGTGTTAACTAACTAAAATTTAAATAAAAACTTGAAAAAAGGAACTACTCTATGCAAAAATGAGTTTTCCCTAATTATTTAAAAGGCCACTTACAGATAAAAAGGAGTAGTCAATTGGTCAATCAGCAGATATTTTTGAGAGTTTAAAATGTGCAAGTATAAGAGATAACTAAAATCATTGGCAATAAATCTTTGGATTGCGTTTTAAAAATGAGAAGAAATGTATAAAGAGAAAATTGTTATGTTTTTAAAATAAAACAAGGTAGAGTTTCTTGAAAAAGACAATGATTCCAAGGTTTTTAATAAGATAAAATAAGATCTCATGTATATCTAATAGGTATCAGATTATCTAAAAAAGCAGACCACTTATCTCCTTGATCTTTTGGCAGTCAATTTAAATTATTAAATGCATGGAAATGAAGATAGTAATACTCTTACAGATTAGTGAAAATAGTATGGATTTAATATTACAGGATAAATTGGAACCACATTTACTAATTTGACAAATAATTGTTAAGTATTATACTCTAGGAAATCTAATCTAAGATCTTTCACTCTGAACAGACATCAAAAATCATATACATATGACTTCTAGAGATTGTAGAAAAATACATAACTCATATTGGTAAGAGTTTTTCCTGCTTTCATAGACCAAACTCAAATTATGTCTCAGATAAAAATATTTTTTGGTAATAAAAATAGTGATGGCTTAATTTTTAGCATATTGAGACGTCAAGAAATGAATATATTTCAGTGTAACCCATTAAAATAACACTATTTCAAGTTAAAAATAGGTTAAATGGATATGAAATTGGTTTCTTTCCACTCTATTTTTTATATTGTTGCATTCAAATCATCACCCAATGCCATTGAAAAATATATATTTCACTCACTCATCTTTTTAGCTATTGTACTCCATTCTCTATGTAAAAATATCACATGTAATTTTCCCAAATTTATAAAATTTTTAGATAGATGATTCTACAAATATTTTGTATTAAATCAAATATACATACATAGGAAACAATGACTTAGTACCTAAAGAGGTTGGTAGTCATGGTAATTAGCATGGCCAGAGCTTGATTCTTTTCTTGACAGCATTGCCTGATGTGGAAACTGTGATTCTCTGTTCTTTCTCTCAATTATTAATAGCTAAAGGTATTCTTTTGGTAAAAAAGCAGTGATTCTTAAACTTTTTATTTTTGGTGAAGAAGAACATCCTTCTTTGAGGATATTGTGGAAACCATACACAGAAAATTAAACAAATATATAAGCACATAATATTCTACTTCCTTTAAAGGGTTTATGGACTCCATGAAAATGATTCATAATATATAATCACCAAGACAACTTTCTAGCCTGATACCAGTGTTTAAAGTCCAAAGATTCATCCTTATTCCAATGCAATAACTAGTAACATGATTAATCTGGAATCCTCTCAGGATATCATAGAACAGACCATACCAGGCACCTGGGTGGCTCAGTGGGTTAAAGCCTCTGCCTTTGGCTCAGGTCATAATCTCAGAGTCCTGGGATGGAGGCCCGCATCGGGTTCTCTGCTCGGCAGGGAGCCTGCTTCCTCCTCTCTCTCTCTGCCTACTTGCAATCTATCTCTCTGTCAAATAAATAAATAAAATCTTAAAAAAAAAAAAAGAACAGACCATACCTCTGAGAGGCACCTCAAGACCTAATGTGAAAAGCTAAAAGTAGATTTTCCAGGAAAGACTTTAACAAGTCTCCCCAAACTAACTAACTTAGGAAGTTCCAAGGAATATCAAGAGCTATGTAAGCAGATATGAAAGGAGAAAATTAAACTAAGGATGAAGTCCATGGAGAGTCAGAGAAGTTTTATAGGGAATGAACAATGATGGGTAGATTTTATGCATTCATTCTGGGGTTTTAAGTAATGTACCATGACTTTTATTTTTTTAAAGATTTTATTTACTTATTTGACAGAGAGAGAGATCACAAATAGGCAGAGAGGCAGACAGAGAAAGAAGGGGAAGCAGGCTCTCCGTCAAGCAGAGAGACCAGATGTGGGGCTCGATCCCAGGACCCTGAGATCATGACCTGACTCAAAGGCAGAGGCTTAACCCTCTGAGCCACTCAGGTGCCCCTGTACCATGACTTTTAAAATTGAAGTGCAAAAGTGATTTCTAAAAGTAGAAATTTAAGTCACATTTCTGAAAGATATGAAATACTATCCCACAAACTTTTAAACTGAAGTATAAAAGGGGTTTTTTCTAAAGTAGAAGTTTAAAATAAACATAATTTATAACTATAACCAAATATTTTCTGCAAAGATAAAATGAGTGTTTGGAAATAAAGTTAGGAATTATCCTTCATCCAAAAATCTATATAATTTAAATCAACCCTTATAATCCTTTATTAACAATTAATGCAGGAAAATATAAGGGAATAATATTTTAAAATACTAAAAAATTAAAAACTGGATTTTGCTTAATTTATATTAATATCTAATAATATAACTCTACTCAGAATCTTTAGTGTCTATACCATGGCTGAGAGAACAAAAACTCTGCATATTGTTTAATATACTTTGTGATCTAACATTGTCTACATGTCTAATGTCATGTCATTCATTTTACATTATAGCAGTTCTGACTTAATAAAATCTTGCCAAGGATATTTTATTCTCTAGTGTCTCTTGGAGTTTGAATATATTGTTCCTTTGGCCTAGAATATGTTCCCTTGACTTGCCCAAGCAGAAAATTTCTATTATTCTCATATTTTATATAAAATGCCTTGTGAAGATTGCCTGATTTAGTTGACTGTACAGATTCTTACTCAATATAATAATTATTTTATTGTAATTAAAATAGTTATATATGTTTCTCCTTAACAGACTGCTACATATTTGAGAACAAAGATTTTTATTTTTAATTTTTAGATTCTCAGAACCTACACCAGACTGGGTTAATATTTATAAATTAAAATTAATGGGGAGAGCCATAAAATAAAAGTAATAGTAATGATAATTACAATGTATAGATCCAACTGTTAGTCAAGTACTGAAAAAAAAAGAAAAAAAATACTTTTTTGGCATTTTTTTGTACTGTATTTATAGTAGATTTTTATCCTTCTGAGTTATTAAATGACTGAAGTGAGACTTAGAACAAGTTTTCTCTTAATGCAATGAACTTTTCTCTACAACTGTGACTTTAAATTTTCTTTTTAACTTTAGGTTGTGGAACTCCTTCTTTAATGTAATTTTATAAATGTATAATTTACGAAGCATAAAAAATGGAGTCACTCCAGTTGAAGCAGATAATAGAAGTCTAGGTACTTATATACTTGGAATCCTTTTATCTGTTGTAAGTGGCCCTTTGGAACCAATGTAGACACTCTTACACTCTAGAAAATTTGTTTTCAATGCTTCTGATCTTATGCAACCTATTCCATTTTAATTACTGTCAAGATTATGTACAGGTAATTTTCTATATTAAAAATTAACTTGTACCATGGTATTTAAAGCAGTTATGCTCAACTCTCTTCTATAACACCTACAAATTCCCACCAAAACTTAAGAAATTTCTCATAATAATAAAGGCTTCACTTGTCAGAATCTGAGACAAAAATATACTAATATCAAGCTGAATGGCGCTCATCTGAGACCAACAATTGATATCTAACACATATTTTGTCAAGTAATAATGAATAATATCTAGTCATTTGGAGATATTTTCTCTCTCCTCAAATCTCATATCTCCTAGTTGAACTTGCAATTATGAGACTCAAACGGTAAATTTCTAAATTTCCTTTCCATATACTTATGCTCCTTTTGAGAAATCCAAAGAACTGTTCTTCTTTATTACATTAGTAAATAAAAACAAAACACCAAAACAAAAGAAAAAATACACTACATATAGAAAGCCTAGGAGCTAGTGAAAACAAAGGCAACATTTAATCTGGAACACAACTAATTGTCAAAGCCTCTCTTCCCAGCTCAGGGCAGAACAATCAGGCTAAAAACCTCAAATCCCAATTTATCGCTGAGGAAGAAAAGAGTTAGTACATATAATGATTAAACTTCTCTGGGGACTTCCTGAGGGATATCTATTTCATTTATCTCAATGCACTGATAGGATCCAGCATACTCTAGATGTTTGCAGGCTGCTAAGAAGAAACGAAGCAGGATGAATTAGCACAGAGGTTGAGAGGTGTCTTCAGAATCTCTGGTTGCACTTATTGGTAAGGGTCTTCTCCTATATGAGACTAGTCATGAAGACTAGGAGAGGTAGCTGTTTTATTTAATGCACAGGCACCACAACAGAGAATCAAGGAAAATGAAGAAACAGAGAAACATGTTCCAAGTAAGGAACAAGATAAACTTCCTTTCTTAATGAAATGGAAATATATGATTTTCCTGTCAAATTATTCAAAATAGCCAACATAAAGATGCTCATCAAGGTCAGAACAATGCAAGAACAAAGTGAGAATTTCAACAAAAAGAAATATATTAAAAAGTAACAAACAAATCATGCAGTTGAAGGTACAGTTGAACCGAAAAAAAATGCATTACAGGATTTCAATATCATACTAGATCAAGCAGAAGATAGGACTAAAAATGTATTAGTCAGAGGAACAAAAAGAAAAGGGGAAAATACTGAAGAAAGCTTAAGGGCCTCATGAAACATCTGCAAATGAAAGGCCTTATAGGAATTTGAATAATAAATTCAAAGTGCTGGGAGAAAAAAATCACTGGTATTTCAGTGATTAAAAAAAGATTTAGGATGTAGGAAAGATGTAGGAAAACACAGATTCCCTGTTTTCTCATAGAGATCAATGACTGGACAGCTATTCATGAACCAAAACAGCTCTGGGAATCTAGAGTCTACTTGGGAAATTTTAAGAACACATTATAACCAAAAAACTGAGAATAAAAGCACAAGAAGAGAAAGAGGATAACTCAATTTTGCCTGATTTTTTCATCCTCCAAGTGGCATTTTTCAATGCCAAGAAGCAGCTTCCGAGGATGAAGGAATTTCACTCACTAACAAAATAAGAGCAGAGAGAACAACCAGCTTCTCCAGCCTGTTGGGGGTACTGTAGGAAAGTCCTGCTTTGGTTTTACTCTACCCAGACCAACAAAACTAAGACATCTAGAGCTGGCTAGAAATAGAAAAGAAAAAGCAGAGGTTATTATTAGCATACGTGCATCATAAGCAGTTACAGTTCACAGAGACCTACTCTGCAGACAAATTCAGCATATTTCATCACTGACAAACCTAAGGCCAGCACAGCTGTTGCAGACCTCCAGTAGATTTCACTAGATTTCCCCTCACAGGTATTTGAATTCACTGTAGCCAGCCACATGAGCCACCCTCTTCACTCCCTCAACCACCCCTGCCAGAATCTGGGACAATGCTGGCATTCATCCAAGGTATCTGTGGCTGGACAAGTGTATACCAGCCACTTGAATCCCTCCCTGCTATGTCAGACCCTAGGAGATATGACCATGGCCAGCTTTGGCTTCTGCAGCTGTACAAGTACAAGATAAAACAGCTATAAAATAGCAATGACGTGGCATTAGTAGGTCTTTACCTTCATAGACATAGAGTGGCTAGATGATTTTTTAAAAAATACACAATTATATGGGTATTTCAGGTTTAAGGATACACATAGATTGAAAGTAAAGGGACAGAAAAATATATTCTATGCAAGTAGGAAATAGGAGAGCAAGGGTAGCTATCATTATATCATAAAAAAATAGACTTTAGGTCAAAAATTATAAAAGCAGACAAAGAAAGTCATTATATAATCACAAAGTGGCCAATTCATCAAGAGGATATACAATTGTAAATATATATGCACCCAATAACAGAGTATCTAAATGTATTAAGCAAACATTAACGGACATGAAGGGAGAAAGAGACAATACAGGAAGAGTAGAGGACTTCAATCATCACTTTCAAAAATTGATAGATTATCCAGATACAAAATCAATACAAAAACGTTGGATTTGAACTATACCTTATACCAGAAGAACCTGATGGACATATATGGAATATTCTATACAATAGCAAAAGAATACATTCTCTTCACATGCACAAGAAACAGTTTCCAAGATATATTGTGTTAAGTCACAAAACAAGCCTTAGCAGATGTAAGGAGATTGAAATATAACAAATATATTTTTCCAACCCCAGTGGTATGAAATTAGAAAACAATAAAAGGAAAAAAAACAAAAAAATTCACAAATATGTGGAAATTAAACAACACGCTCTTGAACAACCAATGGGTCAAAGAAGACATCAAATGAGAAAACAAAAAATATTTTGAAACAAATAAAAATGGAAACAACATACCAAAATTTATGAGATGTAGTAGAAGCAGTTCTGAAAGGAAAGTTTATAGCATGAAATGCCTAGATTAAGGGAAAAAAATACAAATTAAAAAAAAGGAAAACTAACTTTACATCTTATGGAACTAGAAAAAGAACAAATTAAGTCCAAAGTTAGCAAAAGGAAGGAGACAACAAAAATCAGAACAGAAATACATGAAATACAGACCAGAAATCAATAAAAACAATGAATGAAACAAAAAGCCTTTTTTGTTTGTTTGTTTTAAGAAAAAGGAAGAAAGAAATTAACAGACCTGGGGTACCTGTGTGGCTCAGCCAGTTAAGCATCTGTCTTCAGCTTAAGTCATGGTCTCAGAGTTTCAGGATCACCAGCGTCAGGCTCCCTGCTCAGTGGGGAGTCTGTTTCTCCCTCTGCCCCTCCCCCTGTTCATGTTGTCTTTCTCTCACTCTCTCTCTCAAATAAAAAAAATAAAATCTTAAAAATGAAAAGAAAGAAAAATGACAAGCTGCTAGCTAAACTAAGGTAAAATGAGAAGATGAAACCATCAATCAAATAGGAGCCATTACCACTGACATCACAGAAGTACAAAGGATCATAAGAAACTGTTATGAACAATTATACACTAAGATATTGAAGGACCTAGAAGAAATGGATAAATTCCTAAAACATACAAGCTACCAACACTAAATTATGAAAAAATAGAAAATATGAATAGAACCACAATTAGAAAGATTGAATCAGTAATCAAAAACCTCCCAACAAAGAGAAGCCAAGGATCAGAGGGTTTCACTGGCAAATTCTACTTAAGTGTTAAAGAATCAATGCCAATCATTCTCAAACTTTTCCAAAATTCTCATGAACAATAATACTCTCAAACTCATTTTACAAGGCCAGCATTTCCCTCATAGCAAAGCTAAATAAGGATACTACAAGAATAGAAAATTATAAGACATTAACACCTGAGGATGCAAATTTCTCAGCAAAATACTACCATACTGAATTCAATAGCACCTTTAAAGGATCTTATATCATGATCAAGTGAGATTTATCTCTGGGACTCAAAGAGGGTTCAACATATATAAATCAATAAATGTGATGAAACACATTAACAGAATAAAAGATAAAAATCATATGATCACCTCAATGTATGCAAAATAAATGTATTTAATAAAATCCAGCATCCTTTCATGATAAAAACATTCAACAAATTGGATATAGAATGGACATACCTCAATATAATAAAGATCATAGATGACATGCCCATAGCTAATATTCTTTTCAGTAGTAAAAAGTTAAAAGTTTTTTTGCTAAAATCAAGACCAAGACAAAGGTGCTCACACTATCCATGTCTATTTAACTTGGCACCAGAAGTCCTATCAAGAGTAGTTAGGCAATAAAAATGCATAAATATCATTCAGATTAGAAAGAAAGAGGTGAAATTATCAGTTTGCAGATGACATAATCTTATATAAAGAAAATCCTAAAGATGCCACAAATAAATTGTTAGAAATAATAGATGAATTCAGTGAAGTTACAGGATACAAAATGAACACAAAAAATTAGTTACATGTCTATATACTAACAATAAACTATCCAAAAATGTTTTAAAAATGATCTCATTTATAATAGCATCAAAAATAATGAGATATTAAGGGATGATGTAACCAAAGAAGTTAAATATCTGTATGCTGAAAATTATAGGACAATGATGAAAAAACTTGAAGAAGACACAAATAAATAGCAAGATACCCCATGTTCAAGAACTGGAAAAATTAATAATGTTAAAATATGCATACTGCCTGAATTGCTCTGTTGATTCAATGCAATCCCTATCAAAATCTCAAAAGCATTTTTCACATAAATAGAAAAAACAGTCCTAAAATTTGTATGGAACCACAGAAGACCCCAAGCAGCCAAAGAAATCCTGAGAAAGAGCAATAAAGTTAGAGGTGTCACACTTTCTAATTTCAAAACATATTACAAAGCTATAGTAATCAAAACAGTATGGTACTAGCCTAAAAACAGACAGATACAAAGAGAACAAAACTGAGAACCAAGAAATTAACTTTTGCAATGTTGATCAACTAATCCTTGATAAGGACACCAAGAATACAAAATGGGTAAAGGATATTCTTTTTCTAATAAATGGTTTTAGGAAAACTGGATAGCTACTTACAAAAGAATAAAATTGCAGCCTTAACTTACAATACTCACAAAAAAAAATTGAATTAAAGACTTAAATCTAATACCTAAAACCATGAAACTCCTAAAACACAGGGAAGAAGCTCCTTAACATTAGTTTTTGCAATGATTTTTTTTTAGATATGATACCATGTGTAACTAAAATAAATGAGCAGAACTGCATCAAACTGAAGAGTTTCTGTACAGTAAAAGAAACAATAAAAAATGAAAAGGCAACCCATGGAATAGGAGAAAGTATGTGCAAACCATCTAATTGATAAGGGGATAATATGAAAAATATATGAAGAACTCATACATCTCAACGGGGAAAAAAAAACAAACAAAAAATGGGCAGAGGACCTCAATAAATATTTTTCCAAAGAAGATATATAAATGATCAACAGGTACAAGAAAAGGTGCTCAACATCACTCATCATCAGGGAAATGCAAATTGAAAACACAATGAGATGTCACCTTATATCTGTTAGAATGGTTAACATCAAAAAGACAAGAGATAACAAATGTTGGTGAGGATGCAGATAAAAGGGAACTATTGTGCACTGTTTGTGGGAGTATAACTTGGTATAGCCACTATGGAAAAAAATATGGAAATTCCCCCAAAATTAAAAATATAACTACCATATCCAGCAATTCCACCTCTGGGTATATATCTGAAGGAAATGAATTATTATCTTGAAGAAACACCTGCATTTCCTTGTCACTGTAGCATTATTACAGTAGTAAAGATATAGGACAACTTAAGTAAACATCAATGGATGAATGGATAAAGAAGCTGTGGTGTATGTGCATAACAATGGAATATTGTCCCACCATTAAAAAAAAAGAAGAAGAAGAAGGAAATCCTGCTATTTGTGATGACATGGATGGATCTTGAAGGCATTATACTAAGTGAAATAGGTTAGACAGAGAAAGATAAATACTGTATGTTTGCACTTGTATGTAAAAGCTAAACTGATTTAGATACAGTAAAATGGTGGTTGTCAGGGCCTTGGATATAGAAGAAATTGAACGGAATTAGGTAAAAGGAACAAACCTTCTAATAGAAAATGAATAAATTCTGGAGATCTTATATACTGCATGTTGACTATAATTAACAATACTGTATTATTACTTCAATAGATCTTAACCTTTAAGAGTACATATTAACTGTTATCACCATATACACAAAAAATTGATAACTATGCACAGTGATGGCATCATTTATTACCACCTCATTGTGGCAATAATTTATAATACATACATATTGAATTATATCTCAAAAAGTAGAAAAAATTATATTCAAAAAATACTTGTATTATTTCAATTAATTTCAGTAGAATTTGCTTTTTTAAAGAGAGGTATATTTAAATTTTTCTGTATATTTAAATGAGATTTTTTAAAGTTAAATTAATTGAAATTTCTTCTATCTAATTTTTAAAATATTCTCATATAATAACTGTGAATTTTAAATTCCAGAAAATAATGTAGTGCCTACATTTAAACCTTAAAAAGTTGGCATTTAGTAAGAAGACTTACTCAACAAGGGAGTACAAATCAGTCAATAAAACCTGCTGTTATTTTAGAAGGACATATATTCTTCTCACTGAGAACTAAGTAATTAAATCTTTATTCATAGGCAAAGATAAGTGAATTAATCCTGGGAAGAAAATCTTAGCATTAACCACTTTATTGATTTATACTATAAGCATTTATTAATATGTTCTATATGCCAGATTCTGTGGTTGAAGACTTAATAATATAAAAGTAAATAAGTCTTACTCTCATGTAGTTCAGAATCTACTATTGGGAGTTCTTGACTGAAGCCATAAGTGAGCTTTTGTGGATGAATAAACCATCTAAAATTGTATACACAGGTTTTTGTTATGAGGATACATGCAAAATTTTCTCTTTAAGAGCTGTTAGATTTCATTGTATCTTCAAAAGGGTCAGAGATAATGAACCAATAAATAACAACTAGAAGGAGCAAAAGAGACACATTAGCTTGTAATTGAAAGATAGTGAATAATGTTCCAATGACAACTCTGACCACAACCTACACATACACACCAAAAAAGGGAAAGAAAAAAAAAAAAGGAAAACACTAATTCTGCCTGGGAAACTCCAAAGATTATTCACACCAGAATAAAAATGGCAAGCAGAATTTGCAAATGTGGCTGTAACTTAAGAGAGCTACACTTACAGATACATTGTAAGTACCATCCACATTGGATAAGTGGGATCCAGTATGAGTATGTGACACTGAAAATTTATAACCAATGATGGCATAGAGTCCTACACATTTGAGCACTTTTTAAATGGAATATAATATTGTAATCTTAAAACAACATTCTAAATTTCTAGAATCATCTTTTTCTGTAAAAAAAAAAAGTTAAATATTTAAGGCAAATATGTTTTCAAGACTTACCGACTTGAACTTATTAAAGCCAACAGAGAAAAAAGTATTCAATTAAATAATAAGAGCAAGTTATAATAAAAGGGCCATGTAATTTATTGGCCTATCAGATTAAAAATAACTTTTTCTTATAAGAAGGAAAATTTTAAGGAAAATTACATGCTAAAAAAATGTTTTCAAATATTAAAGAAAACAAATGGTGTTGGAAGGCAAAAAATATTACTCAGTTCTCAAGAGGAAAGTTACCTTGAAGTGCAGTATATATATATATAGGATATATTAGTTTGAAATTTCAGGCAATGCCTAGCTACACATCATTATCAACCACATAAATATTTTCTTTTGACACAGAAAATAATTTGCTCCAGTAAATGACTATGAGTAAGTATAAATATAATTTATAAAATCTTATGAAAGAAAAAGAACATCTTTAAATATTAGAAAGACTAGTAAATACATCTATGACAAATGCATCCTAAAATAAAAGGATAACATTAGATTTACTGACATTATTATTTGTAAATACCATTAAAATAAGTTTTAAAAAGTAGGGGAGAAGAGTTCAGCTAATGATTTAATTTGATAATATGGTCATACTATGAACAGCTATACCACCTAACTTATCAAGACTAATAGCTTACTGATCAAGACCTGCGTCAAGACAATCCCTCACTGTGTCCAATAACTCAAAGTAAACAAGTCAAACTTTGCCCAATCCCTACCAATTCCCCACTTGGAAGACCTGTCTACATCACACAGCCCAGGTCCTAAAATATAAGGCCTCTGACTTGTACCTTCTGAAGTACTATTAAGATTGCCTAGCAGATTCTCCCTTTCTGAAGTAAATAAAATTAGCATTGCTTAATCAGTAGGAATTAGCAGTGGTCCTTTGGGGGAATCAATAGCCCACAGGTAAAATAACAACTATTTAATCATTCATTTTATTTTCTTTTTCTTTTTTTCCTGATGTTATATTATGAATTTGCTTTGACAGAATGCTGGAGGATTATTTAGATTATGACATGTTAAGTAAGTAGAAAAGCATACATTCAAGAAAAATGAACTTGTCATTACCTAACCCAAAAAACAATTATTCACTGTGGTTTTCACTGAGTATTAATTCTTAAATTACTTGCTATAAGTCAATATAAAATATTTCACATTGACTAGTTAGTAGAGTGGGAATGGGGGGCCTATTCATCCTGAATGGGGAATTAAAGCCAATTGTGAACAAAATTTATAAAACCTGAAGATCTACTTAAGCCTTGTTATAATCAGAAGGCCCAGATCTTAAACGAGTCCTTCACTTATTATAAATCTAAACTACAGCCTCTGTACTTATTAAAAGAAAATAAAAGATCAATACATGATTTTACTAGACCATACACGATATTCTGAGCCATCTAATAAATTCGTGATTGCAATAAATACTTGAAAATTTCCATTTCTTTTTAAAGTTGCAGGGATGTGTGTGTATATATATATATATATTTTAGTGGTTATTTATATGATAAATTGATTAAATATATATATGTTTTAGTGGATATTTATACAATAAATTGATTAAATAATTCATAAATCAGTCTTTAAAAAAAAGTCATAGTGTATTCAAAATTGCCTTTCCAGGGCACCTGGGTGGCCCAGTCAGTAAGTGTAAGACTCTTGATTTTGGCCCAGATCATGATCTCAGGGTCATGAGATCAAGCCCCACTTCAGGCTCACACTAGGTGTGGAGCCTGCTTAAGATTCTCTCTCTCCCTCTCGCCCTCTCCCTTTGCCCCTATGCCCCAGCTTGTGCTCTCTGGCAATAAATAAATAAATAATAGATATTTTTTAGAAATGCCTTCCATAGCCTAAAGATTTTGATTAGTCAAATATAAAAAAGCGCATATGAAAGGACTTTAATGTAGACATTTTCAGTACTTTCCAGAAATTTTTCTATTCTTTTTGTACTATGAAAGAGATATATTATTAACAAACCTCATATGTCGCTGGACCAGGAGTAATCTCTTTGGAATCTTTAAAACGTTTTGATGCTTTAACAAATAAGGGTATGGAGCAAGATTTCCTTAAAACAGGATCATATGTTGCAGGCCCTAAAAGAAAACAAATGTAGAAAATAATAAAGTGTGTTAAAATTATTGATTTGGGTCACATTACTATTCTTATGTTCTTAATGTATAATTTTAGCATCAATCTTGGACCCATTCTTTTTGAATGCTTGAAATCATTCAGGTTTGGCCTTTGAAATATAATAAGTATAAAAAGTGACATTTATCCTTCTAATAATTAAATGTAATACAGAAGTATTTTCCCAAAAAAGAAAATAGTACCCCATCAAGATACATATACATCATGAAGAAAAATAGCCAAGTCTTTTATTTCCTAAAAAGGCATTCATATATTCAACAAAGATGTAGTGCTTGAAATGCATTTGAAAATACAAATAAGGCTTAAAGAAGTGGGGCACCTAGGTGGCTCAGTCAGTTAAGTGGCCACCTTCGGCTCAGATCATGGTCCTAGGGTCCTGGAATCAAACCCTGAATTGGGATCCCAGCTCAGCAGGGAGCCTGCTTCTACCTCTCCCTCTATTTGCTCCTCTGTCTACCTGTGCTCTCTCTCTTCTCTCTGTCAAATAAATAAAATCTTAAAAAAAAAAATTAAAAAGCAAATAAAGGGGTGCCTGGCTGGCTCAGTTGCTTAAGTGACTGCCTTCGGCTCAGGTCATGATCCCAGAGACCAGGGATCGAGCCCCACATCGAGCTCCCTGCTCAGCGGGAAGCCTGCTTCTCCCTCTCTCACTCCCCCTGCTTGTGTTCCCTCTCTGGCTGTGTTACTCTCTGTCAAATAAATAAAATCTTAAAAAAAAAAAAAAAAGCAAATAAATAGTTTAACAGCATTCTGGGTGTTAAAGATGATAGAAGCCAAGGTACAAAGATGGAATTCATATGGAACGACTGCATGTAATGAACGAACTGGTTGAATGGAATAGGGTCTAACCCTAAATGAGGATTTCGTATTAAAGCCAATAGGTTTCAAATTGTATTCTAAAGTGTCCGGAATTCCACAGAAGTCCCCAGAGAACAATGTATAGGTAAAGCCCAAACAAATAGAATGAATCATTTTCATTCAAAACAGCTTTAGATCTACTCTTCTTTGTTTGGGTCCCATACAGATTTTTTTAAATAGTATTTTTTTCAGTGTTCCAAGATTCATTGTTTACGCCCAACACCCAGAGCTCCATGCAATTCATGTCCTCAATACCCACCACTAAACTCACCCATCCCCCAACCCCTCCTTCCAAAACCCTCGGTTTGTTTCTCAGAGTCCAAAGTCTCTCATGCTTCATCTCCTTCTCTGATTTACCCCAGTTGACATTTCCTTTCCTTCTCCTACTGTCCTCCATATTACTCCTTATGCACCACAAGTAAGTGAAACCATATGATACTTGACTTTCTCTGCTTGGCTTATTTCACTCAGCATAATCCCCTCCAATCCCATCCATGTTGCTACAAAAGTTGGGCATTCATCCTCTCTGATGGAGGCATAATATTCTGTTGTATTTATGGACTATATCTTCTTTATCCATTCGTTTGTTGAAGGGCACTTTGGCTCTTTCCACAGTTTGGCCACTATGACCATTTTAGCCATCAGTGAAATTCATATCAAAACTACATTTATACTACTTTACCACCAGTCAGAATGGCCAAAATTAACAGAACAGGAAACAAGTGTTGGAGAGGCTATGAAGAAAGAAGAACCCTCTTACACCATTGGTGGGAATGCAAGTTGGTGCAGCCAGTTTGGAAAACAGTGTAGAGATTCCTCAGAAAATTAAAAATAGAGCTACCCTATGACCCTGCAATTGCCCTACTGGGTATTTACTCCAAAGATACAGATGTAGTGAAAAGAAGGGCCATATGTACCCCTATATACATTTTATTTAACTAAAAAATTTTTAAAGCTTTTGGAGGGGCACCTGGGTGGCTCAGTAAGTTAAGCATCTGATTCTTGGTTTGTCTCAGGTCATGATTTCATGGGTCTTGGGATGGGGTCCAGCAGAGGCAGGTAGTCTGCTTGATATTCTTCCCCTCTGTCCTTCCCCCCATTCTTGTACACATGTGAGCTCTCTCTCTCTCTAAACTAAATAAATAAATCTTTAAAAATAAATAAAAAATGAAGAAAGCTTTGAGAAACTACTTCTACAGGTAGTGGGTAGCTGTTAAATATTTTAGATTAAAGGAGATTCATGAAAAAAGTGGTAGTTTATGACACAAACTTTGGTAATACATTATAGGATGGGATGACTTGATGATTTATTTTAGGGACACTAATAAGGAGTTTACTAATGCTGGTAAGGGAAAGGAAAAATAACTCAGAATATTTTCTCTAAGAGATGCAATAAATATTTAATATGTATAGTGACTAGAAGAAGATAAAAATGAATAATGGCCAATGAAAAGGCAATCCTGTGACAAAAATAAGAAAACACAGAAGAGATATCACTGAAGATGAACTGTCTGTTTGGTTTTGAACCAGTAATGTCTGAAAAAGATGGCAGCATATCCAAATAGAAATGTTCAGTAGACACCTGGAAATACAACTGAATCTCATGAGAAAGCTGTCCTAGAAGGGGAAAAAAGGAGTTATTCACATAGAAGGAAGAGTTAAGATTTCTTTAAGCAAAGGAAACCACCTGGGTTGCTCAGTCCATATACAGAGAAAATCGAATAACTGAGGACTGAAACTTGGGGGTGCTGCGTATAGGAAAGGAGGGCAACAGCCAAAGAAGGAAATAGTCTAGTGAGTAGAATGCAGCTAGTACAACATAATAGAGAGAAAATAGGAAGAGTTTTTTTTTTCTCCATTCACATGTTAACCAATAATTATTGAGTATCTGTCACATGCCAAGCCTGTATTTCCAGAGAGAGTTAGAGTTCTTACTATATTAAATATTGCAGGAACAGACATCTCAGACAGGTCACTGTGAAGCATGTGGAACAGTGATGGTGAATTAAATTAAAGTAGAAGACATCAAAGAGACAGTGTGGGGAGAGGAAGGAATAACATGAACACAGAATATGGAAAATGGACATAAACAGTGAAATAGTAAATATAAAGATGTTAGCAGAATACAAAAGTAATGCCTCCATCTCCCTAGTACATATGCAATTAAAAACTACCACTTTGAAGACTAGATACCTGCAGATGTTTTCAAAACTAAAATATATTAGAATTGATAAATCCACATGAAACATTTTGAAGGTTTCAGCTTCATTAACATAGCACACTTCAAATTTTACAATAAAAGATGACATTTGGCTCTAGTTCAATCCTTCTAACATTAATTCAATTAATAAGATAGATATCCAAAATTATAAAGCTTTTGTGGGAAGATGCTATACACTGAATGTTTGTGCCTCCCCCCCACCTGCTACCAATTTCATATATTAAAAGCCTAATCATCAATGTGATGGTATTTGAGATGAGGCCTTCAGAAGGTAATTCGTGGTGGGGGTCACCTGGGTGGCTCAATCCATTAAAACAGCCACCTTTGTCTCAGGTCATGATCCCAGGGTCCTGGAATTGAGCTTGCTTCTCCCTCTGTTCCTCCCTCCTCTGCTCTCTCTCTGGTTCTCTCTCAAACAAACAAACAAAATCTTAAAAAAAAAAAAAAAGTCACAAGAGTAGAGTTCCTCCTGATGGGATTATTGCCCTTACAAAAAGAGACAAGAGAGAATTTATTTTAATTCTCACTGTGTCTCTGCTATGTATACAGATGTCTATCTGCAAGCCAGGAGGAAGGCCTTCACTAAGTCAAATGTCACTTTGGGCATCTGGACTTTGGATTTCCCAGGCCCCAGGAACTGTGAGAAATAAATTTATACTATTTAAGCTACCCAGTCTATGGCATTTTTGTTATAGTAGTCAGAATGGATCAAGAAGCTCAAGTGTATTGATCTTCTAAAAGACAAAATGCTGTAGCAAAAGCCATCTTGCATTTATGACTTTGGAATAATGTAATTTCTATTCATAATGCACAGAAACAATGTACATATACAGACATAATATATTTATAAATATATATAAACAAACTAAACTGCACATGGGAAAATGTATCAGTTACTGCAGTATGCAGAAAAGAACACAAACTTATCATCAGGAACTGGGGTCATGATTCCACAGTCAATTAATAAAAAATTGTAACTTCAGCCATAAAGATGCATGAAGGTTAATGCAACAAATAAGAGTATTAACCAAGCACTATTGTATCAGTAAATTTCACTTTCAATTCTGAAATGAAATACAATCTATTTCCTGTCCTTACTATTAGGCTACAGCAACTGATAAATATTTACCTTCATGATTATAACTTATTAAAAGAAAAGAAAATATTCAAATGTGGTTTTAGTAGATTCCCTTTTATTGGGATTCCTTTGCAGAGCATTAAGTAAAGCAAAATTCTCAATATGCATCTTGTTGCATTTTAGCACTTAGTTTGCTTTAAGCTACAGATCATTTTAAAAAACAGTTTATTGTACTTGATCTTAAAATATATTTCCAATTACCTATGCTACTGCTTATACAATATAAGTCAAAGATTTACATTGCTTCACCAGCTGTGATTCACAGATAGATTATGCAGAAATTATCTTCTATTTATTTACTAAAATGCCACATTTAAATCACAAGTCATGGAAGAAGAAAACTCATTCCAAATCAAACACCTATGGAAAGTCTGCCTGAATCATGCCTATTATATAATGGAAATTCAAGAGCAGGCAATCTTATAATTACATATTTGCCAGCCCTATGCCAATCAACACTCTACAAAATGTCAACCAATGCTCTGGGGCAAAATGGGAGAGAACAGGAACAATGAGTAATTTAAAATAAAACTCATTTTGGTACATTAGAGTGGACTCAAAAATAACTACTTCTATAAATAAAGCTATAAAACTTCAGATTAAAAAGTGGCTGTCTTCATAATAAGCTTAAATTTATAAATTATGTCATCAGTTTTGCTTATGAATACCAAGTCTTTTTTTTTTTTTTTTCATGTGAAGCTGAAAGAAAACTTCTCAAAAGTAAATATCCTATGTGTGGGCATATCTTTAGGAGTTAAAAAGCATCTAGGAAATTGTTCATTAAAATGGACTGCATGGCTTTAAAATGTCATTTAGAGAGTTGAGTTTTTATGGAACCCATTTTCTCATGCTGATTTTATTTTTCAGCTCTATGAGTGAAATAATAGCTAAGACAAAAGATTAGTACACAAGGAACTATTATCATCAATGTCAAAGCCACATCTAGGTTTAATGCTCTTTTCCTGCTTCTAAGAGGTGAAGTAATGAAATGGCACTTCAGATTATGACCAAACAACGGTAGTCTATTAAATTGAGTTTATAGGTGATGAGAAAAAACACACAAGAGTTTCAATAATGCATAAACTTTTAACCAAAATTCCACTTATGTTTTACCATCCTGCTAATGTTTCTGTTCAAAAACAAAATAGGAATTACATGTTTTAAGAAATAAGATCTTAAATACTTAAGATTGACATCTTAAAATTACTATAAAGTATCTAAGAATTATTGCCAACACAGTTCCTAAGACATGGTCTATTATAATGCACTCTAATCTAAGTAGACTGAGAATTGCATCAATTGGAGTCTACCTAAATCATCCACCTCCTAAAACGTGTGTTCCTAGCACTGACTAAGGAATAGGGCCATCACTGTTGTGACATGGAAATACAAACTCAGATAGATTTGGTTTGACTAAAATATACCCACAGACAGCAATGTCTGTTTATCCATGTACTTCTAAATACATTCTTACGAAATTCTTACCAAAATGTGCATCCACAAGCCCTATCAAATGAAGTCTTTGAACTGATCCTGCTCTGATAAGTACATTACACAAATTTGAATGACTTTCATTCATCTTGTAAATTGAGGTATAATACACTTTCTGTATGAATTCAGGAACCAGCTAGAAGGAATGATGATCATCTTTCCCTTACTACTACTTTGAGTAGGTAGTATATAAATATGTAATGCGTGAATGATTTTCATTGATGAATGAACAAAGTTATCAAACAATCAATGAAATATGAAATTGTTTTCAAGGTAAATAAAATACCTCACAACTGGCCTAGCAGAGTAGGAAATTTTCCTTTTATAACTAAATTTTGATTTTTATATTCCACTATTCCTATTTAAACATTTGGAGCTGGAATGCCAAGAAAATTATCTAAGCATAAAAGTAGATTACGTCTCAGCATATATTCCAAGTCCTCTTATATCCTCATCATTATTTTAACACTCAATTAAAACTGAGTTAGTAGGGGCGCCTAGGTGGCTCAGTTGTTCAAGCGACTGCCTTCGGCTCAAGTCATGATCCCAGAGACCCAGGATTGAGCCCCATATCAGGCTCCCTGCTTGGCGGGAAGCCTGCTTCTCCCTCTCTCACCTCGCCTACTTGTGTTCCCTCGCTTGCTGTGTTTCTCTCTGTCAAATAAATAAAATCTTTAAAAAAAAAAATGAGTTAGTAAAGTATTCCCTCTAAGACCCGCACTTATCTCTGAACATTATATGTAAAAATCAGGATAATGTTATATCTTTGTAAAGCACATCAGGTCATAGATTAACTGATTAGAGTTCTTTAAATATAAACACCGAAGTAATTTTGAACATTTGATTAATATTAAGCAAGCCAGATTCTTTAAGAAAGATTATAGAAAATAAATGATTTTTTAAAAATCTTGAACTGGCTAACTTTAACTGCTTCAAAATGTGACTATTAGACATTTCCCTTAATTTACTAAAAATTGTTAGGCTCCTAAGTGTGTTTGGATTTGAATTTTTCTCCAAATAGCTCTGCTATAATAAAGCTAGACTCACAGAGTTTAGAGTTTTCTGGAAGAAGAGCCTACATGATCAATATAGTGACAAGCCAACTAAACAAAGGTTAGGATGTTTACCTGCAACTTAAATGAATAAATTTAATTTAAATAATTTAATTTAATTTAAATGAATAAATTTCTGTACCTTAAAATAAACATGTTTTATAGATTAAATAAAAGATAAAATGGTTTTCGTGCTTTGATGTGCAAATGTTTTATTTACATTCATCAGAGATTAAACAAAAGCTATTAGGTTAACTATTGAATATCTTAGAAAGCCTCTAGCTCATTTTCAGTAAACTTAAAACTACACCTAGATTTAAATCTAGACAATCTACACCTAGATTTAAATCTAGACAAGATTCTTTTCCTTCACCTTACAGGTTCTCTGCTCACTCTGCTCCTGTGATCTCGTAATATAAATATTCTCTAACTCTGCTGCTATAATTTCATGGAATAGCAGGCTACTAGGAGAAATCAGCAGAATTCTTTCCTTGCAAGCCTTCCATTCAATTACCACTAGTTAATTTTAATGAAGACAAATAACAGTGGGATTGGTTTATATTAACAGTGCTTATTTCCAAATAGTAAATGGTTTCCTCATCCAGTTTTAATTCCCAGGACCCACAAGCCCTATTCACAGCCCATCCATAGCTGTAGACGTGTTTTTCTTCTGGCCTCTGGCTGAATTTGTTCTATGGCTTGAAATATCAAGACTAAAAAACAAAGAGGATCATATTCAACACCATATAATTTTAATTAATCTTTCCCAAAGTGTTGTGTATGGACCACAGTCATCAGAATCACCCAGATTAGTATCAGATTATGGATTCCCTGGATTCATGCCAAAATCATAAATCATATTGTCTGAAAGTGGAACCAAGAAAACAAACTTTTAACAAAGCCCATTGCTTTAGACCCCTAAACTACAGTTTAATGTGTAGCGATTAGCAAATATATCTAAACATAAATTTTTTTCTCAAATAATCTCAAGAATTAGTTATCCAGAGGAAACAATTCTTCTGAAATTATGGATAAAACGGTCATCTCTCCAGAATGTATCTGAATCTCTTATGACTCAGAGCCTGCTTATGGCAGAGCTTCCATCAATGCCTACCTGAGCTGAACTGAATCAAACCAAAGAAAGAAGTGTCTATTTTTGAGTCAACTAGAATATACTCCTGTGACCTTAAGCATTTTAATTATTTTATTTTCATTTTGCTTTCTTTACCAGTAATTGTCTTTGCAAAAATGGATACCTTCAGGTCTTATTTCTATTTACAATGTGAAAATGATATTTAGATGCTATATCACATACATGTCTGTAACTACATTTAGAATAATCGTTGCCTAAAAGATTAGTAGGAAACTGGGAGTGTTAAGATAGGAAAGAGACTTACTTTTTAATGTGTATCTTTTAACACATTATGAATTCTGTTATGGCCATGTCACTCTATTTCAATTTTGGGTCAAATGTGCATGGAATATAAAATTTTGTGAAGCATAAGTATATTCATATCTCTATTTTATTATAGTCTATTATTTTCCAGAATAAATAACTTTTTAAGATTTTATTTACTTATTTATTTATTTATTTATTTATTTATTTATTTATTTATTTATTTGAGAAAGAATAAGAGAGAGAGAGAAATTGAGAGAACAAGTAGGGGAAGAGTGGGAGGGAAAAGCAGATTCCCTGCAGAGCAGGGAGCCTGACATGGGACTCAGTTCATGGATCCTGGGATCATGATCTGAGTTGAAACCAACAGTTGGATGCTTAACCTACTGAGCTACCCAGGAACCCCCAGAATAATTCTTAAATCAAAATTTAAATTTAAGATTTCTATATACGAGCCATGTGACCTTCATAAATTCTCTAAAACTTAAGTTTTCGCTTCCTCCTGTGTAAAAGGAGAATACAATGGCCCAGAAAAGTCCCTCAAGGCCACACAATGAGTAAGGACAATCATTCAACCACTTTAAATCCTTGGAACCTCCCTCAAAGAAAGGAAAATAAAATCATTTAAATTTTACAGGAAGCTGAGTTAATTAATAGCTAAACTGTGACTGGTTCTATGATTTTAACAACTCTTTTTCTACTTCATACTGCCTTCTTAATATTTAGCTCTCTCTAGCATTTTCCCAAAATATTAAATTTGCCAAACAAATATCATCTTAATTAAATGAGAAAGTTATGCTTTCATCTGAACATGACATTTCTCTAAAAGGCGAATAAAGTCTAGAAGATGGAATAAATTGAGGTCTATATGATAAATTTAAGGATTTGGTTCCTGGGTCATTAATTCATTAGCATATCATAAGGATGTAATTTTGATTTTATACCTACAATTTTTAATTTGTAAGTATATATACATGCAAGGCAAACAAAAATATCACAATTCCAAAAATCAAATTGTCTTCAAATCTTCATATTGTCACATCTTTAGCTGTCAAGCATGCCACATCCTGCTACTTTTGAAACCTGTTATAAACAACAATTTTTTAAAGATCTAGTTAAATGCTGTTTTCCTAGAAACCAAACAGCCCTAAGTCCCATCTTTTAGTGAAGGCTGCCTCTATGTGGCGGAATACAATGTGTCATGTTCTCTGAAGGACTTGTTCTCTTATATATATATATATATATATATATATATATATGTTTTTTAAACTGGTAGAAAAGATCTGCATAATATTCAAAAAGACATAGATTTAAATGCAGTATCTTTACTATTTCTTTCAGAATATTTTTAACTTCAGGTTTGGAAAGGGCTTGGACCCTGAGGAACTGCTTCACTCACATAGGCAAGCATGGATAAAAAGGGATAAAAATAGAATTTATGCAAGTAGCAGAAATCAAGTAAAATAAAATTTCTCAAATAGAATGGTCATGTTTGCTGTCTTTTTTGAAAGCTAAAGTCATGGGCGCCTGGGTGGTTCAGTGGGTTAAAGCCTCAGGTCATGATCTCAGTGTCCTGGGATCAAAGCCCATATCGGGCTCTCTGCTCAGCGAGGAGCCTGCTTCCTCCTCTCTCTCTGCCTGCCTCACTGCCTACTTGTGATCTCGCTCTCTGTCCAATAATTAATTAATTAATTAACTAACAGCTAAAGTCGTTATTACACTGAGTGACCTCTGCTGGTCAGAAAGACACAATTATTAATAGATATTGAACCTAGCAGAAAGCAGCTGTTATCTTAATTTCCTGAAGGAATTTCTTAAAAATACCAAGTGTACCATAAGACAATGCCTCTTACTACTTAAAGAATCATGATATAGAAACACATTCTACTTCTAACAGTGAAAGTCAAGAAGCTAAATATCATGTGGATATCTTTAAAAAGCACTGATTTGGGCACCTGGGTGGCTCAGTGGGTTAAAACCTCTGCCTTCCGCTCAGGTCATGATCTCAGGGTCCTGGGATCCAGGCCCACATAAAGTTCTCTGCTTAGCGGGGAGCCTGCTTCCTCCTCTCTCTCTGCCTGCTTGTGATCTCTCTCTCTCTCTCTGTCAAATAAATAAATAAGATCAAAAAAAAAATGTTTTTAAAGCACTGATTTAATAGTTCGTTCTTTACTAATGTCTACATGAGTTGTAATGAGAGTAGGCTTAAAAGACCTTTTTATTATATTTAGGAAGGACATAGGTTCTATAACAAATTTTCTTGAAGACCTGGTACTTTAACCAAATTATAACTGAAAAATAGCATCTGTACATTTTTTAACTGAAAGGAACAAAATATCTCTCAATCACAAACATGCAACCTGTTATATCTCAAAAACAAAGGATTTATTTAATTAAGCAATATTGTCACAGAAGTGACATTTACCTTATCTAGAATGAAACATACTCCTTCATCAGAAACAGTAAAAACTAATTAGAAGAAGATACCCTGAGGGCCATAGTAAACATTTCAATAACCAATATCAAGCTGCTTTGTTGTTTTCATTTGAGCCATAGGTGTACCAAAAAGCATCACAGAGAAAACTGCGGATTCTTTTTTTATTATTTTAATAGAGGTCTAAACCTTTGAAATGAAGTATACCAATAAAAACACCAAAGAAAGTTGCCTGCAAAAATTTTGGTCAAGAAAATTATTACAATTCCTCATTGCTAATTATTGCTATATCCCCTCCCCATCTTTTTCTTCTTCTTCTTCTTCTTCTTCTTCTTTTTTTTTTTTTTATCTGTTTAACAATGTCTGGAGGGAGAAAAAGAAACATATTTGGTCTCTGCTTCTGCAAATACTAAAATCTATTTATATGCAAATAAGCTATCCATTATTAGTATGAGAAGAGACTTGTGCATAAAGGGAGAAATAAATTATCACTAGAAACCATTAATGAAATCTATTTCAAAACATAACATTTTATGAGAGCCCCCATTCATGTAATATTTGTTTAAGCCTTGAGGGGAAATAGTGAGTTCTACACTTAGATGAAACCTGATACTACATTATTTCCCATGCCAATTTGTTTTGTAAAATGCATTTATTCTTTCCTTAGAAATGACTTGATAATTGTAACTCCAATGAGTCTTTTTAAGAGAACTTTATCATTAAAGTCAGAGGCCTATGTTTTTGTCATATAATTGCCAGACTTTTTACAGGAGTTTATTTTTGCTCTGTTACAATAATTGTTATTCCCTGAGGTTTAAAAACATTAGCATTCACTTTTATACTCTTATGGTAGTAACATAAAAATAAATGAGTTTTAAGAAGAAAGAATATGAGTCTTTCTGGAATAAGCTGAATTACTATAGAGAAGAATAAAATAAGCAATAATCAATGCAGACTACAAAATAATTTCATATTCTTTGCCCATTTTCTCTTTGGGTTTCTTGTTTTGTTTATTATTTACATAAACTTCAGTGTGTTTATCAATTTCTTCAAAAGTCCAACTAGAATGTTAAATGGCATTACATTGATAGATTAAAATAGGGAAAACTGTATCTTCCTTATATAAAATCATCCTATTCAAGAGCCTAGAATTAGTTCCTCATTTATTTAGACCATTATCTCTGCCCATTATTAGAATTTAAAAATTCTCTTTATGGAAAACTTTTTGAGTTCTTAGTTAATTCCTAGGAACTCTATTCCTTTTGGGGGTTGTACTAATTTTTATTTTTTTTAATACATGATCACTGCTAGGATAGAGAAATGTTACAGATTTTTTGTATATCATTCTTAATATCTAGGAAGTATGCTAAAATTTCTTATCAGTTTTAGTAGTTCCTAGATTTTCAAAAGTTGTTTTGCTATATAATGCTATAATCTGAAATTAGAGATAATTTTATCTCTTTTAATCCTTGTATTTCTTCTACGTTCTTAGGTATTCTGTCCTTAGGTATTGGTATAAACCACCCATTTTGTTAAGAAAGTGTGGTAATAGTGGGTATCCTTGTCTTCCTTCCTTTAAAAGTAATATTTACTGTGGGTTTTAAGTGTGAAACCTTTATCAAGTTAAAGAACTTCACTTGTTTTGATAGCTTTCTGAGTTTTTGTTTTTTAAGCACAAATAGGTAAATTTAATTAAGATATTATTTCTATATCTCTTTATTAAATTATTTTTTAAATTTTTTAAAGATTTTATTTTTTTGAGAGAGAGAGAGAAGACAAACCAGAGGGAAGGCCAGAGGGAGAGGAAGAAGCAGACTCCCCACTGAGCAGGAAGCCCAATGTGGGGCTCAATCTCGGGACCGAGGATCATGACCTGAGTCAAAGGCAGATGATTAACCTACTGAGTCACCCAGATGCCCACAAAGCATTTTTTTTAATGGTACAGTATAGAAAAATGGAAGCACCTTAGAATGCACTGCTATCAAAACTCTTCTTACCTCTGGCCTTTTTGATTTACCTTTACTGTTAGATGACTAGCAATTTAGGATGCAGTGGGTCTTCCCATCACCCTCTACCATGCCTCATGCTACATTTAAGAGAAAAGAGCCCACAGGAGGTCCTCTTGAGAGAGGGAAGTAAGTTGTTCTATTTATTCATCTTAAAGCACAGCCAACTCTTCACATATTGCTGCCTTCAACAAAAAAGACAAAGTTTCAAATCAGAAAAGGGAGAAGAGAATAGTACTACTTATGTTGGTGCATCCAAAGAGTACTCAAAATAGATAGTTTGTTGTTCTTTTTTTTTTTTAATGTATGAACAGACAGCAAAGTTCACTGGCATATGACAGAAGCTAGCAGCATGAAAGACAAAGACCAAAATAAATTTAAAAACTGACCCCAGAGGAGAAAGAGATTCTTTAGGAAAAAAATATAACTTTGAAAATTAAATAGATAATATGAAATACATTTATAATAACATTGCATCTATAAAACAAAAAACAATCAGAGAACAAGAATATATTCTAAGAGCACATACTGTTAGTGTAGAAAACATAATGAGATGAGAAAAATAGTCAAAGGGGGGGAAAAGCACTTTGCAGAATACAGAACAAAAGGAGAAAGAGAGAGAATATGATAGAAAAGTAAAGAGACATTTAAAAAAAAATCTGGTAGGTCTAAATCCAGAGTTTCCAAAGAGAGAAAACAGAAAACACTGAAGATTAAAAAAACAAACAAACAAAAACTAAAACTAAAACTAAATGTTTCAACAGAAAGAAGACAGAAGGCAAGTCCTTCTGCAAAGGAAAAAAAATTCAAAATGCTGTCTTATTTTATTTGCATCAGCAAAACCGGATATTAGAATGCAATGAAACAAAATAAGAGAATGTATGAGAAAATTGAAGATGTTTTGAATTATAGAGTCCCTGGGCGCCTGGGTGGCTCAGTTGGTTAAGCGACTGCTTTTGGCTCAGGTCATGATCCGGGAGACCCGGAACAGAGCCCCACATCGGGCTTCATGCTCGTCGGAAGGCCTGCTTCTCCCTCTCTCCTGATTGTGTTCCCTCTCTAGCTGTGTTTCTCTCTGTCAAATAAATAAATAAAATCTTTAAAAAAAAAAAAAGAAATATAAAGTCCTGCATGAAAGTCCAGGACTAATATACACCAGTCTTACAGGAATACCAATGCACGCAAAAAAGAGATCAACAGAGCTAAAACAAAGAGAACTACAGGTTAAAAAAAAAAAGTCGAATTGCCACTTTGGATAAAATAATAGCAAACACAAGGAAAAAGAAAGATAATTTGTATGATTCCATTTGTATGAGGTACCTATAGTAGTCAAGTTCATAGAGAAAGAAAGAAACATGGTGGTTGCCAGGAGATGGAGGGGAAGCTGTTGTTTAATGCAGGCAGTTATAAGTGTTGCAAGATGAAAAGAGTTGTGTGGATGGATGGTGGCGAAGGCTGCACAACAGTGTAAATGCACTTAATACCATGGAACTGTACACTTAAAAATGGTGACATGGTGAATTTTATTTCATGTGTTTTTCACCACAGTTTTTAAAAAATAATATCAGATAACTATAGGAAGCTATAATATAAATATGAAACTAATCAAACTATGCAAAAAATTTAAACAACTGATAGAATGTAAAAGACAGAATCCATATGACTTTTATGAGAAGAAGCCTAAGGATCATGGCTTCTTCTATTGAGAAGCCTAAAGAATATGGCATTGGAACCACAGAAAGAAAATAATCCTTGCATTTCACTTGTTTCACCATTGAGTAATTTAAAAAGTAGAGGGTGGGTGCGCCTGGGTGGCTCAGTTGGTTAAGCGACTGCCTTCGGCTCAGGTCATGATCTCGGAGACCTGGGATCGAGTCCCACATTGGGCTCCCTGTGGCGGGAAGCCTGCTTCTCCCTCTCTCACTCCCCCTGCTTGTGTTCCCTCTCTGGCTGTGTTTCTCTCTGTCAAATAAATAAAAAATCTTTAAAAAAAATAAAAATAAAAATAAAAAAATAAAAAATAAAAAGTAGAGGGTGATGGGCAGAACTTGCAAAGATAAATGAACAGGGAACAGACAAGAAGAGTTTTGGAAGCAGGGCATTCTCAGGTGTTTTCATTTTTGTGTACTGTAGTGTATAAAAGTATGTTAGTAGAAAACTGAAGAATTAATATCTTAAGTAAATTTTTCTATCTGTGCTTTAAAAATAAAAACTTAGAAGACTATTAATACAAGTAAATTCTTTAAATCAATAGAGGTTTTAAACCTAAAAGTTTAATTCTGGCAAAGGGAAACAATGAGTCCCAAGTCCATTTGCTTTTCTCTAAGCTTTTCTATATAAATTTGCTATAATGTGCGTGTATTACACATATCAAGTGTATATACACATACACATGCATATGGTTTCTGTGGCTTTTGTCTCTAGAACTATGTTTTTCAGAGTGGAAACAAAATTCTGAAAAGAAGGGAGATATGCTTCAGACTGAAATATCTGAGTCTTTAGATTTAAAACTCACCAACTCATCCGAAGGAAAAGATACATGTGAAAAATACATAATTATCTATACTTTGGTTTCTATAGGAAAATACCACTGAGAGGTAAAATTGTATGAATAAATACATTCGGCAGATATCATGTGTATGTGTTTATATCTTCACATATTAATGATGTGTCTATCTCATGGTTCTATATTAGCTTTCTATTTACCTTTTTAAATATTTATGTTCCTTAATAAATCATTTAGAAATCTAAATACAATATCTTTTGTATGTGTGATTGTCTATTTTCAAGCACGGGTTTTATTGTGTTTCAGCAAAAAAAGTGATTATGTTTACAAAGTGAATATGCTAAAGTCAGGCGGATAAGAAGTGAAACTCTTCCTTTTCTAAGTATCAGAAAAATATTCCCCAAGGTTTTTTCTGAAGAATTAAAAGTTTTCACAGAATTATAATTTACTTGCTATCACACATAGAAAGTATTCCTTAGTCAAATAAATTTGAAGTAATTTGGATTGAACAAAGTTAAAATAGTTTTCTTTATTGCAGGTCGTGATAGAGCCTGTAATACTCTAATTCACACGTAACAAAAGATCAATACAATGTGTGCATTTTCCACCACATATGTTTGCCCATGCCTTCCCTTTTCTTTTCACAATTTTCTTATAGAGCTAATGTTTGCAAAACATACTTAGAAAAATTTTAATTTCTAGGAAACCACCTTGGTTCCCCAATTTCTTTTTTCTTTTTTTTAATTTAATTTTATTTTTTCAGTGTTCCAAGATTCATTGTTTAAGCCCCACACCCAGTGGTTCCCCAATTTCTAGCATCATTTTCAATGTACTAATTCTAAAATTGTAATTTAAATCTTAGCTATAGTGTTGGTTAAAAGCACAAATGAGAGACAAAATTACAGTAAAGACATTTTTCTATTGTTATTAAAAATTCAAAGTAAATTATAGTTAAATAGCTCACATTTAAAAGCCATTTATATCATCGTTAGTTTTGGATATTTTGGAACTGCGTTCCTCGGTTTGCATAATCAGTCATCTTTAACAATGCACAGTATTATTTAGCCAGACAATAACTTCATCAGTTTCAGCATGTAGTATCTTCAGATAACCGCAGAGTATGAACCAAAGAATTCTATCAATAGTGAATGGTATTCTCTATAATTGGCAACAGCTGCAAAAACTTATTCATTTATATTCTCTTCAATCTCTCTATCTTCTAAACAAACAAAAAAATCTTAGGATAGTAGCTGCAGTCTACCTGAAATTTGTACAATAGAATTATTACATAGTATAGCAAAACCAAATATGAATACTGAGAAAAATGAGCTACTTTGAGGTCAAGAAGTTAATTTATTTATAAATATTGGTTTAAAAATGGCCTTCCATTCCATCAATATCTTTCACTTCAAATTAGTATTTTTTAATTTCATAGAAAGAAAAAAAACTCACTGAAATAGGAGGTAGAAATTGTTTGCTTTTAGGTTCAAGAAATCTATGTGTAGAAGTAATCTTCCAATTTCCTATTATCTTGACAATTTATTTATGCTATCATCTTGACAATTTCCTCTCATATATGGCCAGAATAAATTATTCATGATCCTCCAAGAGCAAAATTCAGGATCTAATCTTGGTGAAAGACTTACTTGGCCCAGGAAACAGAGTCACTTTAAAATCTGGGCATACCTGTTAAAGCAGCCACCAGAACTAAAGGCAGGGAAAGGCTGCATGAGAGAAAAGCTCAGTTGAAATTATACAGCCTGTTTGATCAAACTGAGCAAATCTCTCAGCAGACCCTAAGGAAAGATCATAACACAGTTAGGGTATAGAAAAATATCCAAAATATAACCAAGCAAAGAAAAAATACCTTACCCCTATAAATATTTTCTGAAGAACTTATTAAAGAAACTTATTGAGGGTGTGTGTGTGTGGGGGGGGTGTCAGAAAAAGAGAGACAGAAGACAGAATTCTTAGGCCCGACTAACGAAGGAGAAAATAGTGCATAACTGTAGATCTTAAAATCCTCATCTCATTTCTAAGGACTTGTGCCTTTAACTAATTTCTGGAAAGAAAAGCACCTGTTATCAAGAGTCAGAGGAAGATCTGAATGATGCTGGTAGACGATGGGGAAGAATATATGACTTTGATTACTTTTCAAAGTTGGCGAATGGAATATAACTCATGTCACTACAGTTCCTTTTATTTTGATGAAGTTATCTGGATGGGTGATTCAGCTGGAACTTTAGTATTAGATTAATTTTGGTAACAATTATTGAAATAGAAATGTGTCAGAAACTGGTATTAGTTATGTTTTGTGTGATAATAATGTGACTTTTCAAACTCCGACTTTAGGCAAGGGGAAGACTTTTTCTCTCCTATAGAACCAGGGGCTTCAAACACTGAAATAGATGTGTGAGGTGAACTGGACCAGTCTGCAGATGGAAGACTCAAAACCAGGCTGGGGTCAAGATGGCGGAAGGCCAGGTGACCGCATTTCGGGGAGTTCCCTGAAGAGAGCTGAATTCCAGCAAAAAAAACACTACAAGACCACCGTGAACACCCATGAAACCAGCCTGAAATGTGATATTTCCCACTCTGGACCGCCACGAGAGACAAAGAACATCGGCAAAAAGGTAGAAACAAATTGGAGGGTCTAGAGGCTTGCCCCCAGAGACAGGGCAGTGGGGGAGGAAGCCCGCAGAGCTGAACCATTGAAAATGAATACCCCAAAACGAAAGTGCTCTGTGAGTGAGGAATAACAGCAAATTACGGCCTGAATCGGGGCTAGAAAGAAGCTAAACACAGCGGAGCCTGGGGCAAGGCAAGGAGACTTTTTAAAATCTTTTATTTTCTTTCTTTTCCCACTGCCCGGCCTCCCTCCGCCCTGGCGGGCCCCGGCCACGGTGAGCGCAGCCGCCTGCCTCCGCCCCGCCGGCCCCGGCCCAGGCGAGTGCAGCCGCCTGCCTCCACCCCGCTGGGCCCCGGCCCCGGCGAGCGAAGCCGCCTGCCTCCGCCTGAGCCGCCACAGCTGCCGGGAAAGCAGCGGGAGTGGATTCTATTCTGCCCTTCTCTCCCGTTTCTCTCCACACCGTGGGCCCTGTGTAGACCCCCCCAGGGAAGACGTGTTTTACAGGCTTTCGTGGGACCGGAGAGGCCCCAGGTCCCAGGGCGAGACAAAGTCGCGCGATCCAAAAGGAGTTGTGGCTTTGAGGTGCGGGAGTGAAACCACAAGCGGGGACGGGGGCAGAAATCAATACAACATCTGCACCAGCCCGGCTGTGACAGACTGGCAACAGGGAGGCTGGAAAGAGCCCCTCCCTGTGTAGAGGCTCCCTCTGGGAGGGAGGTCTGGGCACAGACATCCTGCTCCAACTTGACTTCCTCAACTGCTGAAAAAAGACGCAAAAGAACAGCGCTCCGCTACCAGAGAATTGCAGCCTGATAGTCTGGTTGCCATTGAGACAGGCCTCTAGCAGGGGGGCCGAGAGACTCAGCCTAGGTAGAAGGACTGAAAGGGAACGACACGCCCCGCCCCCAGAAAGCACATCAGAAGCTCAGGAGGACAACATTCCAATGCAAAACCCCAAATCGGGGGAAAGGCAATTTATTAAACTCCTGGCACTGACTACAAGTACCAAAAGCCCTACAACTCATTGATAAACTTTTCCACCTCATTTACTTTTTTAAACTTTTTTCTAGTTTTACTTTTAAAGCTTCCACTTTAAGCTTAAAATTACAACCTCATGGTTTTTCTTCTTTCAATTTTTATCCCCCTTCTTATCACAACGTGATACCCAATACAACACCCCATATCGCTGATGAATACGGATGCCAAGATTCTCAACAAGATCCTTGCTAACAGGATCCAACAATACATTAAAAAGATTATCCACCATGACCAGGTGGGTTTTATCCCAGAGATGCAGGGGTGGTTCAACACTCGCAAAACAATCAATGTGATAGAACAAATAAATAAGAGAAGAGAGAAAAACCACATGGTACTCTCAATTGATGCAGAAAAGGCATTTGACAAAATACAACACCCATTCCTGATCAAAACTCTCCAAAGTATAGGGATAGAGGGAACATTTCTCAACAAAATCTATCTACAAAAAACCTACAGCGAATATCATCCTCAATGGGGAAAAACTGACAGCCTTTCCTCTGAGATCAGGAACAAGGCAGGGATGCCTACTCTCACCACTACTGTTCAACGTAGTGTTAGAAGTCCTAGCAACAGCAATCAGACAACAGAAAGAAATAAAAGGTATCCACTTGGCAAAGAGGAAGTCAAACTCTCTCTCTTTGCAGATGACATGATACCCAAAAGACTCTACCCCCAAACTACTAGATCTCATACAACAATTTGGTAATGGTACTGGCAGGATACAAAATCAATGCACAGAAATCAGTTGCATTCTTATACACCAACAACGAAAAAATAGAAAGGGAAATTAGAGAATCAATTCCATTTACTATAGCACCAAAAACTATAAGATACTTAGGAATAAACCTAACCAAAGAAGTCAAGGATCTGTAGTCGAGGAACTACAGAACACTCATGAAAGAAATTGAAGAAGACACAAAAAGATGGAAGAGCATTCCATGCTCATGGATTGGAAGAATAAACATTGTCAAAATGTCTATACTGCCCAGAGCAATCTACACTTTCAATGCCATTCCGATCAAAATTCCACCAACACTCTTCAAAACGTTAGAACAAACAGTCCTAAAATTTATATGGAACCAAAAAGGACTCCGAATCGCTAAGGAATTGCTGAAGAAGAAAAGCAAAGCTGGGGGCATCTCATTACCTGACTTCAGGCTTTATTACAAAGCCGTGATTACCAAGACAGCATGGTACTGGCATAAAAACAGAGAAATAGACCAATGGAACAGAGTGGGGAGCCCACATATGGACCCACAAATCTATGGTCAAATCATCTTTGACAAAGCAGGAAAAAATATCCAGTGGAAAAAGGACAGCCTCTTCAATAAATGGTGCTGGGAAAATTGGACAGCTACATATAGAAGAATGAAACTAGACCATTCGCTTACACCACACACAAAGGCAAACTCGAAATGGATGAAAGACCTCAACGTG
>PITA01008177.1:0-86390 GCA_004023965.1 Spilogale gracilis | reverse complement strand
ACACTGTTGGTGGGAATGTAAACTGGTGCAGCCGCTTTGGAAAACAGTGTGGAGATTCCTTAAAAAATTAAAGATAGAGCTACCCTATGACCCTGCAATTGCACTACTGGGCATTTACCCCAAAGATACGGGTGTAGTGAAAAGAAGGGCCATATGCACCCCAATGTTCATCGCAGCAATGGCCACAATCGCCAAACTGCGGAAAGAGCCAAGGTGCCCATCAACAGAGGAATGGATAAAGAAGATGTGGTACATATGTACAATGGAGTATTATGCCTCCATCAGAAAGGATCAATATCCAACTTTTGTAGCAACATGGACTGGACTGGAAGAGATTATGCTGAGTGAAATAAGCCACGAAGAGAAAGTCAAGTATCGCATGGTCTCACTTACTTGCGGTGCATGAGGGGCAAACTGGAGGACAGTGGCAGAAGGATAGCAAATGGGAACTAGGGTAATCTAGGGAGTGAAACGAAACAACAGAGACTTTGAACACAGAAAGAAACTGAGGGACTTGGAGGGAGAGGGGGAGAGGGATGGGAGAGCCTGGTGTTGGGTACTGGGGACACCTAAAGTGTGGAGCACTGGGTGTGGGGAATGGGGAATGAATCTTGAAACTCTGGAAAAAAATTTTAGTAACAATAAAAAAATAAAAAGTACAGAAATAATGATTTAGTATTATAAAAAAAAGTTATTTTGTATTCTGATATAGAAATTGCTTCCTTGGCATAGGTAAATACGTGCAAGTTATTTTTCCTCTCAGTGCCTCACTTTTCTTCTGTGAATTGTAAGTAATTTTTTAAAATTCTTGAGTTTTTTTTATACAATAATAAGTGTAATAATGCATGAAAACACAAAAGTGCCTGGCACCACCAAATTTCAAAAAGTGGTAGCATTATAGAAGATGGAGAATCCAAATACTGTATATGGGTCTAGTTGACCTTTAAGACATTTCTAAAAATCTTTTTCCAACAAAATAGCAGAACAAATCATTAGAAAATAATTTTCTCTAAAAATAACTGCAAAATGCAGAAGAAATATAAATATTACATACATTAAAATGTAGATATAAGGAAATTGAAACACTAGGGAAAACTTAAAGGGACATTTGGAAGAGTAGGAGAGCAGAAACCAGAATAGTCAAACAAAGGCTTTGACTGCCCTTAAAGTACATGCCCATCTCATTAATCCAGAGGTTTAGTTTAAATGGCCTCTAAATATCTAGAAGATAAATATTAGGCTCATGTAGAAAGGAGGGAGGATAGAAATACAATTCTGACAGAAAGTTGGACTCCTTAAGGCTTAGAATGAAACAGAGTCTCAGCATAGAGAAGGAAATGGAAGTTTAAAATCTTAACTCAGGTTCTAATAAGGAAGAAAAAGTCATTTTCTCTACAGAGAATTTATAGACACAGACCTGACCTCACTCAGGCAAGTTCATGATTAATGACCCACCATGCTGAGTAGCCACATAAAAATAGGCCTAATCAACATAAGCAGAAGCAAAGACAAATATCAGGTCACATTTAGTCTAGAACATACCCCCTGAATTCAAAATTAAAAATTAAAAGCCCATAACCAAATCAAATAAATGAGAAGAAACAATACTGAGTAAACAATTACTATGTATATTAAGAGTGATTTTGTTTAAATTCATCAGCTACAAAATATAAAATAATTAGGTTTACAATGATTTAATACACGAAGAAGGAAATAAAATATGAGGGAAGAAATCTACGGTTTAATAGATAGAAATATTGAAAAAATAACCCAGTAGAATTTCTAGAAAGAAAAACTAAAAATCTTTGAAATTTTAAATTAACAGTGGATTCTTAAGTATTGAAATAACACAGCTGAAGATAAAGTTAGTAAATTGGATATTAAATTTAATGAATGGACCCAGAATAAGTCACAGAAAGATAAAATGATGAAAACAATATTAAGAACTACAGAGAAAATAATGGAAAGTATAAAAAGGTTAACTTTAAGAAAGAAATAATATGGCTAAAGTCATAGAGGAGGGAATAAGAATGAATTCACTTTCCTATAAGAAAATAGCTGAGACTTTTTCAGAATTTATAGAAAATTAAAGTCAGGCTCAGGAAACAATAATGAAAGGACATCTTACTCTATGCCTTTAAGCTGAACTGCCTGTCAAATAACTTGAACTTGGAGCACATTATATAGTGATGCTTATCTGCCCCAATTTTATCCTCCCACCTTTTTTAGAATGAAAAGGGAAAAGGTAGGGATACCTGGGTGGCTCAGTCGTTAAGCATCTGCCTTAGGCTCAGGTCATGATCCCAGAGTTCCAGGTCCAATCCCCGCATTGGGCTCCCTGCTGGACAGGTAGCCTGTTTCTCCCTCTCTCACTCCCCCTGCTGTGTTCCCTCTCTAGCTGTTTGTCTCTGTCAAATAAATAAATAAAATCTTTTAAAAAGAGGGGGATACAGTCCACCTTGTTTCCCATTTTTTTTTTGTATAAAGTCTTTTGAAGATGTTCGGGTTCCCATTACCACACTAATTTAGGCCCACTTGATTTGTCTAATTAGTAACCTCCCTTTCCTCTAATCCATCATTCCTGTTTTACCCTTGTAATGACATAATGCTCTAAAATGCCCACAAAATAACATAGATTCCTTTGCCTAAAGTTCAAGAGCCTCTACTACTTAGTTCCAAGCCTGCTCATCTAGCTTCACCAGTACAGCATTGACCCTCAGTTCTGGATGCCCTTTAGAGTCACTGCTGTGTGTGAAGGGGTGGGTAACCTCAAACAAGTAGATCATATATACAGGAGGTAAGGGAACCTTCCTCTCTTCCAAGGACTGAGGTTCTTCCTGGAATGTGGGATTTTGGGTGCCAAAATCAAGAAAGCCTTGAACAAACTAATGAATTTTTGACCTAAGCCTTCCATCAAAATGTTTCTCTATTATTTCTGAGACTCTTTAAAAAGATGCAAACATGCCTCCTATGTTCGGCTAGTCTCTTGTCACCTTCATCCATTGACTACCCTAAATTGCTATTTTTTCAACTCTCCTGAACATCCTCCCATGACTTGGCAAATAGTGTTATCTCTCTACATGGCTTATCTGCAAGGTTTCTCCACATTTAATAATAACAGAGCACGCAGGTCCTCAGCCTCTTGTTTGAGGCCTTTGCTTTGCTGTCAAATTGCCTCCACATGAGACATGAAAGCCCTGCTTTCCAACAGCAAACTAGAAAATCAAAAATCCTCTCCATATGCAGAGGTTCAACATTCATCACTGAGAAGTCCTTTTTAAAAAAAGAATAGTTGAGGGGCACCTGGGTGGCTCAGATGGTTTAGCAACTGTCTTCGGCTCAGGTCATGATCCTGGATCCTGGATGGGTATTAAGGAGGGCAAGTATTGCATGGAGCACTGGATGCTATACACAAACAATGAATCATAGAACACTACATCAAAAACTGAGGTACTGTATGGTGACTAATATAGCATAATAAAAAAATTTATGCTCACTCTTGCTGAGCACACTCAATTTGTGGTGTATGACTTCATGATAGCCACCCAGGTAGTGTATATGGTGACTTGGTAACCGGTTGTATCAGCCAGAGTTCAACAAGAGAAGAAAACCTAGCATGATATATGAATATACATGCATTTCTACATACATATATGCATGCACATATATATGGAGTGGCATACAAGTTGAATTTATATATATAATATATATTTTATATATACCTAGAGAGGCCTACATATAGACATAGACACACACACACGATGAGAGAGATCTATTATAAGGAATTGACTTATAAATGGTGCAAGCTGGCTACACAAGCCCAAAGCCTATGGGACAGGCAGGCAAAAAAGGGAAATCGGAAGGCTGAAATTCCATTGTTTGCTTTGTGAGACACTATTGGTATAATGTATATGTCCCGCTCTTCCTCTCTTTTTGTCCAGCTATCCAGTCCGCCCTGATTTCTAGGACATCTGAATATGTAGGAATCGGGTGAAGAGCCCTGCTTTGCCACTGTTACCTTGGTTCAAACAATTCTGGTTATCAGTTGTACCTTGAAAAGGTGCCATAATCTTAGCAGCAGATGCCATAATCGCTTGTATCTCTGATAGGCAGAAGGGAATTTATTATAATTATCTTGCAAAATATCTTGTAGTCCAGATACTACATAATAAAGGTAGAAAGAATAGGACTTAACGAAAACCCATAGTCACTTCTGTTCTATAATATTACCCATGCCACCTAATTGACTCAAAAGAGGCAGTGTCCATGATTGTGACTGCCCTTTCATATAGGCAGCTTACACTTTCCAAATCTTATGTGTTATATTTGCTTGGTGGAATTTATGTCACACACAGAAACCATGTTGAAAATTTTTAACTTTCTATCTAAGGATAGGAAGACCATTTGGTGAGGCAGCGGGGTGGGAGAGGTTGGGGAGTTATAGTTGGCATTGATTAAACCAATCTGCACAGGACATGTAAAATGCTTTGCAGGCAGAATTATTTTAGTCAATCATACTCAATTAATATATTACTGAGTTTCATTGACATCCCAACACTTTAGACCCTTGTTAAATTTATTACTGTTCTGTGTCCTATCCTTTATTATTTTATAAGACCTTTATATTTTTAAATCTGGCATTTTCCTTGCTATTAATGCAATCTCTTTAAAAATTGTGATACATGAGAAACTGGCAGCCTGGACTCAATTGTGCTAAAACTCCCTTAGACTGAAAAATTTTCTAGGATTCATGGAAAATTAAATAGAAAAGGAGGAAGATACTGAAATTCCTGATATTATAACGGTGAGAATGAGAGGTTTATATGAAAAAGTAGCGATGTGGCTAATAGTGATATTCTTAAGCCTGTGGTACAATTCAGCTCATTCTCTTACATTTTTTTTGAAGATTTCACTTACTGAGAAGAAGAGAAAAAGAGAAAAAATGGGGGGGGCAGAGGGAGAGGAGGAAAGAAAATCTCAGGCAGATTCCTTGCAAAGCGCAGAGCTCAATGCAGGGGTTGATCTCAGGACCTGGAGATCACTACGTGAGCCAAAGTCAGATGTTCAACTGACTGTGCTACTCAGGCACCCCCAACTTATATTCAAGGTTTTCTCTCTTAACTTTTCCAATAAATATCTGGGCTTCAGAAGCATCATCACAATTGAGGGATAGTGCAAAGGGATATGCTGTAATTCTCTAATGTCTGCAATGTTTTCTGCCTTTTTTTTCCTTTGGGAGGATTTGGGATAAGTTCACTTATATTGGGAAAAGCCATTTAGTTTGCAATTGTTTCTTAACATCTTCCTAGCTCAAAGCCTACGGTTATTTCTCTGTGTATTATGGGTATTTGAAAACATTTTAGAAATATAGTCATTACAAAAACACCATGGACTTTCAATGCTGATTATATTTTACCTCTTATTGTACTCACCATGTAGCACTTTTGGGTAATTGATGGAATTGGGTGGTTAAAAAAGCTATTGGCAGTTTTCATGGAAACCTTCACCAAGAGAGATCAGAGACCTTAATGAATTTTATGTAGGACATTGTCTCCTTCTCAGGCTAAATGGATTGTCCAGTGGATTTACATATATAGATAAGTCATTTATAAATGCCTATTTATTCAGTGAGCTCTCTCCCCTGTCTGATCGCATAAAGCTTATTGCTTGTACTGTTCATTAGGTGAAAAAGCGTTCTAAGTGCTTTGTGACACTGTGTTATAAAACCTTGGGGCGCCTGGGTGGCTCAGTTGGTTGAGCAACTGCCTTCAGCTCAGGTCATGATCCCGGAGACCTGGGATCGAGTCCCACATCGGGCTCCCTGCTCGGCAGGAAGCCTGCTTCTCCCTCTCTCACTCCCCTTGCTTGTGTTCCCTCTCTGACTGTGTTTCTCTCTGTCAAATAAATAAAATCTTAATAAAATAAAATAAATAAAATAAAATAAAAATAAATATAATCTTTAAAAAAAAAAAAACCTTGATTTTTTTTATTGATATAGTTAATTCTGCAAAGGCCAGTATTTGAATCAGAAGGCTAAATTTGGGGAAAACAAACAATATACTCTCCACTGCATCAACCCACCACAATGGTAGTGTCATAAAGGTAATGTCAAAATTCTGCCTTAGTCAAACTGCATATGTAACTAATATCGAGTACTTTGCCTAGTTCTTTCTTCTGTGACTCTCCGTCTCTAGTTCTTTCCTCTTGTGTGACTCATCGTCTAGTTAGGATGAACTCCAACCCCTTTTTCCGCTTAGGTTTTTTTACATAGCACCTTTCTTTATTGACATTCCATGACTTCTCACTGATTTAAAACCAGGACCATACAGTGATCTTTACAAAGGAAATATTTACAAGCGAGGGTGGAATAACTTGGGGATGGTATTAGAGGAGTAACAGGGACTCAGCAGTAATTCAAAGGAAGGGGCAATTAATGCTACCCAGCAGGAGACGCTCATGTAGAAAAAATAATGACCTCAGGATCATGCCAGCCCACAGTGGCCTCATACTAGGGAAACAGGGAAACAAAATACCCTAACCTCTCTCTCTTCCTTCCTTCTAATCTCTTGTTGACCTCTTATAGGAAGTGAAGAAGGTGGCAATACAGTAAATAAGAGGTTAGTAGGCCTGTTTACAGGCATGGGAAGGGGGTCTGGCTGATTTTCTAGAAGCTTTATAAAGAGAGAAGTCTACATCACTTGGATGGGCAGCTTTTATGGAAAGATAGAGAAGGAAGAAGAAAGAAGAGAAGAAAGAAAAGAGAAAAAGGGAGGAAAGGAGAAAAAAAGAAGCAGAGAAAGAGGGAGAGGGAAAGGGAAAAAAAGAGAGAAAAGGAAGGGAAAAGAATTTCCCATGTTTAATTCACACGGTTGATACCACCAAGTACTTTTCAATGCAGTTGAAAATTTGCACCTTCTCTATTATCTAGGAGGACTGCCGAGATGACTGCCATAGCTCTTCTAGGACTCGGACTACAGTGTGGTGTCACAAGGGAAAATACCTACTGATCCACAGAAGGAAAGCTCTTCAGGCACCAGGTAGAGGATAGCTTTTTAAGGGAGAAAATACAACGAATAAAACCAAAAGTTTGTGTGGGGATTTTTTATTCTTATTAAGCTAGATTAGTGTTTGTCCTATAACAGTGTTACCTAAGGTGAGTTATGAATTCAGAGTTCCCTTCTGAATTCCTCTCATTGAGCTACCCTCTGCACACCTACAAAACCATTTCCTTTCAAACAAATGAAACTCAGTATATACCATATAGGGTCATTATTTAAGTATTAAAAGCTCTCCAATGCCGAAGATTATATGAAAATACTTCTAGAATGGCATTAACTTTATTTGGATAATACTTTAATGGAGTTAACACTTTAGTTCGCAAACCTCTGAATGTAAAATCTATTTTTTTGATAAGATGGCACCTACTGGGCATTTGGACCTGGAAAGAAGTGTAACTTTAACAACTTCACTGTTTTACTCAAGGATGTGATCAAACATAAATTTATTCTTTGATTAAGTCAACATTGCTAAATATGTTTTCCTCTCCTTCCCTTTTCCCTATATCTTCCATTTTCTTAGAATTTAGACGAGGAAGAAATTTTATTCATGTTGCTCCAAGCATTGGCTAATTATTTGGGCCAATTCTGCTAATGAGGGAATTAAAATACTTGTAGGCAGTGAAACAGATTCTGGTTTGTGTATAAACTTTGACAAAATTTCTCATTATTTCAAAATAGTATGTTTCTCTTAATTCCAAAATAATCCAAACATGTATCAATTAGGAGTTCCCATGGGTATGGCAGGGATGGTCTCAAGTGAACAGCATGGTCGTCCTAATTCTTTTTATTTTTATAGGTCAGGTATAGACTTCTGGGCTCTGAATCTGGATATATTAAAGAAAGTAAACAATCAACCAAAGAGAAAGTTTCGTAACAGACAGTAGGATGACTCTTCTCTGTCTTAAGCCAAGACAAAAACACATTACCCAAATAATGTCTTATCTTTTTCAATAAAAAAAAAATAACTGCCACAATCTTGTCATTTTGAGAACATACTGGACACAGAAAAATATTAGAATATTTATAGAGGAAATCAACACAATTGCCAATATTAACATGTCAAGAGGCTAGGATAGTCCATTTTTCCCATGTTTCAAAAATGCTGAAAGTGGGAAATTTTCTAATGAATTATGTCTATTTACGCCAATTTCACAAAATGTCCAAGAAAGGCAATAAGTTTGGAGGAAACCTCTACCAAGTTCTATCATTTATTAGAATTTAAATGTGAACAATTTTTTTTAAGATTTTTATTTATTTGACAGAGAGAAACACAGCCAGAGAGGGCACAGTGGTAGGGGGAGTGAGAGAGGGAGAAGCTGGCCTCCCCCGAGCAGGGAGCACGATGGGGGGCTCGATCCCGGGTCTCCGGGATCATGACCTGAGCCGAAGGCAGTCGCTTAACCAACTGAGCCACCCAGGCGCCGCAAATGTGAACAATTAAATTTGAACTTGAGTTTTCTAAGTTGCATTGTGTGATGATAATAGTGAGGCCAGTTCATGGAAAGTAACTGCAAGGAATTTCTCAGAGCTTTGAGATGAGTAAATCCAATGAAAACCTCTAGCTAAGTAGCAAAAGCCAGACACAAACAATAATTAACTACTTGATTGTAGGGACCACACTAAATATTTCTTATACATGTATGTAAAAAATAGCAGTATACCGCTAGAAGGTTTTGTATGCGTTACGGCACCTGATTCCTCATAGAGCCTGATTTTCTAGATGCTCAACAATGTTTAGTTCCATTCTCTTTCCTCAATGTGTGGTAGTCCTAGGAAACCATGATAGAATTAAGATGTGAGCAGCGCATTGGTATTAACATGTAAATAGTATGTGGTTGGTATTTGAGTTAAAGAGGGAAGAAAAATAGTGAATGGTTTTCAGTCCTGAAGAGGAATTCCCCCATTGCCTTACAGGCCTCAGGCTATTGTAACCAAAGTCATTTCACAAACATCTATCATGCTCTGAGTATGTATTTACTACAGAAAGTGTTTATTATAATTTTTCTTTCCATGTAGATCTTTTCTAAAGTAATGATAGCATTGATCTTCAATAGTCTAGGCTTTTGAGAGTTGTATTTCATATACAAAAATGAGTTTGTATTTCAACCAAGTTGTTTAGACCTTTTGATTTTGATTAACATGGAACAAACCACAAAACAATAATCACTTCTGTATATTCTTATAGTATGAAAAGTATCCGAAATTATTCCTCTGAAGACCAAGCCTGTACCGTGGTCTCCTAATTAAAATACTTCATTTTAATTGGCTTTCAAAGTATAACAGCGATGTTTACTGATGTTTGGGGGTTAAGGTCTTTCACTATGTGTTCTCCAGTGACATCATCAGGATGATGGAAGTCCCTTTTCTACCTTCTTTGCCAGCAACTGAATGGGAGAGCTGAAGTACTTAATTATAGTCTCCTAAAAGTGAATGTCTAGACTCCCTACTTTGCCTTTTCTGTTTTGGATGTGTGGTGTTTGATTGGAGTAAAATAGTTGTCTAAAAGGTTTATATGAGCTAGCCTGTTGTGCTCCTGGATGCACCTTTGGGCTTCTTTTAATGTTAATTACATTTCTGGGCTGCCAGCTTCATCAACTCCAATGTAGGATATAAAAGACAAAAGAAAACCCATCAACTCAACTCCATGTTCTTCCTTGGATTCTGAGGTCCTTAGCCTGTCATTTTTCTTCTAATAGTTGTCATATCTAAGAAAAAAATGTCTTTTATCACTGGTATCTTTAGTTGTCTTACCAATTATTTTGTTTGCCTCTTTTAATAGTATGTGAAACTATCCAGCACAATTCTCTATATCTGAATATATGTAAATCCTACTACTGTATATCCTGATATTTTTCTGGGCCCAGTTTGGTTCCCACAAATGAATAAAGCTTTACCACACCCTCAGAACGCCTGTAATTTATCTATGTCTTCCCAAGCTCATACATAATTCCTTTTCCACTGGTTTAGCAATACCTGTATGTGCTGAAGTATAATAAACCACCACTTATTTACCATTTTATTTTGGACAACCTACTTACCCTTCCCAATTATATAATAATAACAACTAGTCAGTAAAAAGAATAAGACTCTAACCCTGCCCTAGTCAAACTATTACAAAACATCTCAAAGAATAGATTAGATGGATCCAAAGTAGCAGGTTAGTTCTCTCCACATCGTTAGTTTAGAATATAAATAGTTTTAGAATGTACTTCTTTATTATAGCTATTGATGATATAAGATATTGATGATATGTAAGAATTACATGTTACAGTAGAGTAAGGTTATTATCCCCTTGAGAGTATAGTGTTTTAATACTATGGACTTCAGAAATAGAGTAGACAATAATGGCCATCCAAAAGATAGCCACATCTTAATGTCTGGAATGTGTGAATATGTTACCTTATACAGCAAAAGGGACATTGCATCTATAAATAGGGATCCTGAGATAGAGATTAGTCTGGATTATCTAATGGGCCCGATGTAACCACATGAGTTCCTAGTAAGTAGAAGAATGACAAAGAAGAGTCACAAGTTTGAAGATGCTGAGCTGGCTGGCTTTGACGATATAGAGAAGGGGCCACAAACCAAGGAATGCAAATGGCTTCTAAAAGCTGGAAAAGACAAGGAAACGGATTGTCCCTGAGAACATCTAAGAAAGAATTCAATCTTATTTATACTTAGATGTTAGCTCAGTAAGACATCTTAAATTTGTGATCTCCTGACCTGTAAGATAACAAATTTCTGTTGTTAGCCACCAAGTTTGTAGTAATTTTTTTATGGTTGCAATAGGAATCTAATACAAGAGCCAACTGTTCAGAGTTCATACTCCAGCTTGGCCGTTTAATATATCTCACATTGGATAAAGAACTTAATTTCTAAAAATAATAATAATAATAATTTCTGTGCCTTAGTTTCATGGTAGTAAGACTATTTCCTACCTCATAGAAAGAAACAAATATATATGAAGCTATTAAGACAATATTAGGCATGTAGTAAGGGTTCAGTGTCAACTATTAGTATAGAGGTAACCATTTATACCAAGAATGGGATTTAGAAGGAAATGAGTATGTTACAAAAAATTATTTACATCTGCATGTTGTTTTGCTGTTTTGTATATAAAATATATGTACATATGTGTGCATATGTATATATTTTTGCATGTTATTTTAATATATTAATATACATGTTATATCTTATGTTACTTTTTAAATATATTTCATATATATGTTATTTTGTACATAAAATAGTATATATGTATATATAATAATAGTAAACAAGGACTAAAGGCAAGACAGTAGTTATATCTAGGGAAGAAAATAGTTTCCATCAGTATAGTAATGGTCCAGTTGAGTGGTAAGTTCTTGGGTGTTGGCTTGAATTTTATGCTTAGTAATACAAAATTCATACATATATCTTTATATCAAATACTAAGGCTCTGAATAAAATTTAGAAAACTTCTCAGAGCTTTGCTCATTATAATTCAGTAAGTATAGTTCTATTATGCCATGGCAACAAACAACTCCAAAACCCTCAGGGGCCTGAAAAAGGAGACATTTTTATTCATACTATATGTTCAACATAGTTCAGTGTACAGATGGTCATGTCAGTGCGTTAGTTCCCCAAATTGACAATGTTTCATCTTGCCAAGTTTTTTGAATTCACTGAAGATGTGGGAGAGAGAAGTGGCAAAGTGTACACTGGATTTTTGTAGTCACTCACAGAAATAATAAATGTCATTTCTGTACCCCTCATTGACAAGAGCAAATCATGTGGGCACATCCACATTAAAAGAAAGTACAGATGTATAGTCATTGCATATAACTAACTATAAAGGACCACAAAAATTATGTGAAGCACATTATTCTCATAAGCAATCCTTCCTGGCACCAAATATTGGACACTCTTCCCATCTTAAGCACAAACCCTAATACTGTATATGAATGTTTTCCTGTATATACAGGCAAGCAACCAGAATTCCTATGAAATTCATGGAACAGTTCTATGAAATATACAATGAGATATTAAATTTATGTTTAATAACCCTACGTTGAAAATTAAGATCATTCGGAAGAAGGTATGGCTCCTTGTATCAAAGGTGAAGAATTGTATGATATCCTTATGGGGCCTGGAAAAAATATCTTTGAAAATTCTCTTTTGGAGAACTATTCAACAGAGTAATGTGTTGGTTGATTTGAATGTAAAAAAAATTGATTCAGTTTAAAACTAATAGGCCACTGTGACCATATAGTTATACATAACTTATGCCCAAGAGCCTCTATTCTAAATTATATTCAATTAAATTTCTACATAGGAGTAGAATTTTTCATGAAAATACCATAAACAGGACAAAGGCCCGCATTTTAAAATATTTTCTAACTTAAAATGATTCATGATTTGACCCCTTCAGTAGTTACAATATTAAAAGAATGTTATTTATAGCAATATGTAAAACAATGCAATTATCTGGACACCTACCCTGAAAAATTCCTGTAGTTTTTTGGCCAGCCACAGAGGTTTTTGTCCGTAGCTCCTCATTCTTCTGCTGGCAGCTTTGTACTTGTTCTGATACATCACAATACAAAACTGCTCTAAAAGCTGGGCAAGGCCCTCCTTCCTGGCATTTCTTCCCAGTATAACTGATTATTCTTAAGCAGTTCTTGGGAAGCTGCAAATGTTTGCTGTATGAATCAGAGGGGATGGTGGAAAATTTAACAATATGCAAAGTTTCAGTGTTGAAGTCATGAGAGAAATTTGTGGTAGACTTGCCACCCTCATACCCTTTTTACTATTTCCCTGTCTCATCTTGTTGTCCATGCTCTTTAATTAAAGTACCATCTTAGGCTTCTGGGTAATGCCTATATGATGTGAATCAAGAAAGGTAATACATTTGTCATCTAGGTTGTCTTGATTTCATGGTACTACTCTACTTCAAGACAATCTGATTGCTTTATTCATTGCAATTCTTCTCATATGCTTAATATTGTGTAGTAAAAACAATGTAAATTTAAGAATATTTTGAAGGGAAAAATTATCTATAATTCTATAACTCTGAAACAATTATTTTGATTTTTATGTTCTCCTGCATACTTTGTCCAAATGTATACCTACTTTTTATAGCTATAATTCTAGAATAGAATTTTGCTTTCTGTTTTTTCTTGATGCTATATCCTAAACCGAATTTTGCATCTTTCATATGTATTTTAATATCTGCATAAAGTTCCATCAACTTGATATACTATAAGTTCTTTTTCCCTAGTTTGGGAATTTTGCTTGACATTTGTTTTCCCTACTGTACATAACAGACAGGAATGAAAATTTTGTGCATTAACCTTTTTTAAACATTGCTACATTTTCTCATTATCTTTTTTACTATAACATTACAAGAGGACAGGAAGTTGGTTGACCACATACAAATATATATTCTCTTATTACACAAGCACTTCTTTTATCAGCAACCTATCCTAGACCTAGAATTTAAAAATGGAAAATTAAATACAGAATAGTCATTTGATATACACGAGACACTTCAACAAATTAGAAGAAAAATTCATTCTACTTTATCTTTACACTCTGTATTACACCCTTCTGCCTTCTATTTCTGGGTCTTTGGTAACCAAATTATTGATTTAAACTCTATAACTATGAACTATTAATGAATATTCATTGTATTTGGGAGTGAAAGCTACTTCACGAATGCTCTTACTGGCTAGGTATATATACTTCCTGGATCAAGGCATCTTAGCTAATTCTTTTCCAGATAAGAACCTCAAACATAATAACATGTGACTACAGTTGATTAATTGAATTATTGATTTGCCAATACATCTTTTTTGAGTACCAGATATCTAATCATGGTCAACAGAAAAGAGATGCCAAACATGCATTTAATTTCACACAAATCACATGCTTCTATGCATGGAGAGAAATGCATGCTGTGAGAGGAAAACCACGTACTTCATCACAAGGTAGTAGACGGTCATATACTTTATAGGAACTTATATTCACCTGTAGATATCCCAGATGGGACAATAAAAATAAAAGAAGACACAGAAATAAGAGGATTACAGTCTAAATGCCTTTCGAATAGTGCAAGTAATAAACTAGTGAAGCTGATGAGTACAAGATAATATGGAGTAGTGGGATTCATCACAAATTGGATAATACATATCACACCTAAATAATTTAAAATGTCATAAAAATAATATTCAAGCAAGTAAAAAATTTGAGGGCCAAATGCACTTAGTAGGCTGTGGATATGCAACATTGAAATCCATATTAAATGATATTATAAGGACCACTATTATCATAAAAGGTAAAATGTGAACTGGTAGAAGTCACACAAGACGTTTCAAGAAATTCAGGACTTAAACTGGGTTTGTTGGACGCTAGGTTCCCTAAAAGCCAACATTGACTTGGGGTTTAGCATGCAGGAATTTTATTATGAAGTGTTTTGGGGATTAAAGTCTAAGAAATCAACGTAGAAGAAGCAGGATTGAACAGAGGGAGAAGTTCAGCTGCAAAGAGACTCCATCAACCCCTAGGGCACTATGGAGCTGGAATGATCCTTTAGAGTTAGCACTAGTTGAGGTACGAAACTTTATATGTCAGTCACACGTCAGTCACTGGATGTAAGCAATCCCAGGAAGAGGGCATGACCTCGGGTGCTATAACTTTCTTCAGCTGACATAATCCATGATAAGCATCATACCTGAGAACTGTCTTTATTGGAGTGCTGTTCTTCTAGAGTACTAACGTCTTTATTTCTAAAGGGAGATTTTGACATTATATCATAGCAACAACTCTTGATGAAAAAATAAAATTCACACCTACTAATCACTTGGTCCACTGCAATGTACGTCTTTATTAGTTATGATTCTCCAGAGAAACAGATCCAAGAGGAGATAGGTAGATAAATTAGATGGCTATATACCTATAATTCATATGTACATTTAACTCACAAATATATGAATACACACACACACATAACAAGAGAGACCGAGAGAAAGAGATCATAAGAAATCAACTTATGCAGTTGGCATGATGGAAGCCCAAGATAGCCAAAAGTATAGTTCTAATCTGGGCCCAACGTTCTGAGAATGAGGAGAGCCAGTGCTGTCTGTTATAGTCTAAAACCTACCAGACTCAAGGCCCTTCAGTCTAAGTTTGAAGATCAGAATAAGATTAATGTCCCAGATCAAGTAGTCAGGCAAGAGGCTATGCCTCTTATTCAGCCTTTTTCCTCTATTCAGGTCATCAATTGATTGGATGGGGCCCACCGATATGAAGCAGGACAATCTGCTTTAGTTGGTCCGCTGATTCAAATTTTAATTTTATCTAGAAACACCCGCATTGCCAGAATAATATTTGTATAGTCTGACCCCATGGCCTAGTTGACACCGAAAATTGAAACTCACAACTATACACCCTTCCATGGGAGAGTCAAGACGTGATGATTATCCAAGGAATTATATTTATAGAAGCAGTTCCAGTATTGTTTAAACTGAACTTTTCTATTTCATTTCTGAGACAACTATTAGAATTATTTTGCCCAAGATATCACATCATCCCAAGCAAAGCTCATTTTTTGTGCTTGAATTCTTAGTTATTCCAGGTTTTATTGATCACAAATTTAATTCATAACCTTTTACACTTCAAAACATGAGGCCCAGTTAAAAGGTTATATATTTCTGGGCTGTTTTCGTACATTGAATCACATTTTTACATCCTAATTACAGCCACTGCCCCCCTCATCTCAGTCTCAGTTTGACTCATTTAGAAAATGTTTTGACTAGCAGCTCTCAGGAACCTAACTTTATATCTCCTCTAAGAGCAATCATCAATGTTCACTAATTAAATGTTTGTTGAATTTATATAATTTATATAGATACCATGAATAATATATGCTGTATCTTTCAGTATGCTGTCAAATAAAGCATTCAATTTCTAGGCTATATCTAGGAATAAGAAGATGTGGTGTAGAAAACTGTAGTTAGCAGCGTTATCAGGGAAGACATGTAGTGGCAGATGGTGTCTATCCATGAGTTCACCTGAAACAGACTCTGTGCCATTGACTGAGGATATATAACCTGATCATTACGGTCCCTATATTATAACAACTGCTACAATCTTCTCTACTAACCAGTTAAAATTTAAGTGATCTTTCTGTGGAGCTGAAACCATCAGCATTGTTCACAGAACTAAAACAGAGACTCCTACAATTTGTATGTAACCACAAAAGACCTGAATTACCAAAGCAATTTGAAAAAGATAAGTGAAGTAAGAGGCTTCACAATTCTGGACTTCAAGCTGCATAAAAAAGCTGCAATCATCAAGACAGTATGGCACTGGCACAGAAACAGACACATATATTAGTGGAACAAAATAGAAGATAGTAGAATCAATTGATTAGATGAGACCCACCCATATGAGGGAGGACAAGCTTTTTTACTTGGTCCACTGACTCAAATTTTAATTTTATACAGAAACACCCTCACAGACATTGCCAAAATGATATTTGTCAAAACATGGGTCCATCTGGACCCACAACTCTATGGTCAACTAATGGTCAACAAGGAAAAATATCCAATGGAAAAAAGACATATCTCTTCAATAAATGGTGTTAGGAAAACTATACAGCAACAAGTAGAAGAATGAAACTGGACCACTTTCTTACACCATACACAGAAATAAATTCAACATGAATGAAAGATCTAAGCGAAACAAAAGCAAAAATGAACTATTGGGACTTCCTCAAAATAAAGAAGTTCTGCAACAGTGAAGGAAACAGTCGACGAAATTCAAAGACAATAGTATGGGAAAGGTTATTTGCAAATGACAATGGCAAGGTGTTAGTATCCAAAATCTATAAAGTAATTGTCTTCATATTGCCCTAAACGTTTTAATAGTTGGGATGAATAGGCAGCGGCCTTTATATCTAGGGGTCCAAGCTTCACTGTCAGTCCAGGCACTTGTTACCAACCCCAATAGAGAAGGTAGAACTGAAAATGTTCCGAAAAGTTAAAAGCAACTCACAACTATACTTTGAAAGCTAGAGCTGTTCAACACTCCTACAAATACCTCCTTTCTGATCTATTTCTCTTACCAGCTTTTTTCATCCCATTTTCGTGGGAACTGTAATAAGTAAGACTTGAAAGCACGAATATGAAGAAGCAAAGCTCTCAGTATGGTGGAATTTAATAATTCGGCAAGTGCTTTTGAATAGGAAATAACTCTTAAGATTTCTTTTCATGTAATTCCAGTCTCAGTTCAGTGAGATCCTCTTATAATCGCTTGAATTAATATGCATCCTATTCTGGAGACTTTTCCATGAGTACCTGAAAAGAATGTGTATTCTGCTGTTTTAGGATGGAATGTTCTGAATATGTCTGTTAAATCCATCTGGTCCAGTGTGTCTTTCAAAGCCACCCTTTATTCATTTTCTGTTTGGATGATCTATCAGTATAACTGGGGTGCTAAAGTCGCTTACTGTTAATGTATTACTGCCAATTACTTATGTTTGTTGTTAGCTGCTTTATGTATTTAAGTGCTTGAATATTGTATGTGTGCATAAATATGTACAATTGTTATATCCTCCTGTTGGATGGTCCCCTTTCATTTTGCTGGTGTCTTTTGATCTGAAATGGGTCTCTTGGAAGCAGCATATAGATGGACCCCCCCTTTTTTAAAAATCCACTCCATCACCCTGTGTCTTTTGATTATAACATTTAATCTTATTTACTTTCAAAATAAATTACTGATAAATTGCCATTTTGTTACGTTTTTCTGCTTGTTTCTATAGATTTCCTCTAATCCTTCTCTTTTTTACATGGTTTGCTGGCTTTTAAAAAAGATTTTATTTATTTATTTGGGAAAGAGAAAAGGTGAATGAGAAGGAGAATCTGAAGCCAACTACTGATGAGCATAGAGCCTGACTCAGAGTTCGATCCCATACCTGTGAGATCATGACCTGAGTTGAAACCAGGAGTTGGATGCTTAATTGACTGAGCCACGCAGGTGCCCCAAGTTTGTTGGTTTTCCTTAGTAATATACTTGGATTCCTTTCTCTCTATTCTTTGTATATGTATTACTGTTTGTTTATTTGTGGTTGCCATCAGATTTGTATATCACATCTTCTGCATATAGCAGTATGCATGAAGTTGATAGTGGCTTTTTTCTTTTTTGATAGTTGCTTAAGTTTGAACCCATTCTTTACCCCAATCCCCTTCGTGTTTTAGGTGTATGTGGTCATATTTTATGTTCTTTTATTTTATGAGTCCCTTGACTGATTTTTTTAATAGAAATTATTTTCACTGGTTTTTAAAAATTTTGTTTTGTTTTGTTTTTTACTTTTTATACTCATGGTCTTTGCTTTCTACTTCGACATTCCCCTTTAATATTTCTTATTGAATTGGCTTAGTGTTCATTAGCTCCTTTAGTTTTTGTTTGTCTGAGAAGCTCTTTATTTCTCCTTCTCTTGTGCTGGATAAGATATTCTCATCTGCAGATTTTTTTCCTTCCAGCACTTCGAATATCACGTGCTACTCTCTTCTGGCCTGTAGGGTTTCTGCTGAAAAGTCCACCAGTAAGTTTATGAGCTCTCCCCTTGTATGTAACACCCCTTTCTTGCCATTTTAATTACCATGTGTGTTGGTGTGAACTTCTTTGGTTTTTTGGGAGAGATTTGGATCTGGATGTTTCCTTCCACAGATTAAGGGAGTTTTCAGCTATAATTTTTTCAAATAAAATTTCTACTCACTTATTCTCTCTTTTTCTGATGTCCATATAATGCAAGTGTTATATTTGTTGGAGTCACTGAGTTCCCCAAAACTATTCTCAGTTGTGTAATTTTCTTTCCTCTTTTGCTCAGTTTAGTCATTCCCCATTTGTGTTATCCAAGGCAATAGTTTGTTCCCCTGTTTCATCTAGCCTGTTATTTATTCCCTCACATATATTTCTAATGTCATTTATTGTGTTCTTGATCTTTTCTTAGTTCTCTATCGCCTCATTTTAACTTTGTGTCTGTTTCTATTTGTTAGGGAAGTCAGCTACTTTTCTTAATAGCTTTTTAAAGGAGAGATCTTGTAGCACCCACCAGTGCAATGTCCCCTCTTCCACAAGCCTCCTACTTCATGGCATATCTCCTATGTGTACGCTGTGCTATTGAGTCTTAGCCTCTTTTTCCTCTAGTGTTTTTGTCTGCACAGGATCTCTTTGCTTATGGTGGGCAGTGTTTGGTCCCCAGCAAAGGTTGGATGCCTTTTTATAAGGTGTGCAGTGGTCTGTTTGTGAAGTGAGACCTGCCCCTGCTGATGCTAGAAATGAGGTCCGACAAAATATAGGGAGTTGGGAGATGTGACATTGTCAGGGTTTGGGCCAGTCTTCTTGGCAAGGGACCACAGCACAGGCACTAAGGCTAATGTTACTCAGAAGGCAAGTCCAGTGAAGCATACAGGAGAGGGGAAGTGGAGGGCTTGGTGCAGGCAAGTTAGGTCAGGAGAGTTGGCACTGCACTGGCTCCCACAGGTGGCTGTTTTTCATACTGGGGAATGTTGGAAATAAAAGGCCAGCTCACCTTTGTTCCTGGAGGGATCTCTTAGTGATCCCTGTATCTCTAGGGCCATTCTCAGAGATGAGCAAATCACCTTTCCTCCCATTTGCCCCCACTGTTTTTCAAAGTGCTGTATCTGCAAAAGTTTTTTGTGGTACTTTCTTTTTAAGGGTGGGGATTCTGCTTCCTAAAGCTCCCTGGGCTCTCCAACAGCTGAGCGCAAAGCCTTTTTATATTCTAAGCTTCATGTCCTACTAGCCCCTCTCTCTTTCAAAGGCAAATGTTATGGGGATTAGTTCCCCCATTCTTGAGCTCCGTGGTGTCTGTTTTTCACCCCTTTCCACACCACTGGCTCCCTCCCTACCACAGATGAACATTGTCCATTTTGCTCCCAATTATGTCTTCATCCTTCCTACCTTCTTCCTGTGGCTTCTCCACTTTTAGTTGTGGAATTAATTCTACCAGTCTTCATATTGTTTTCTGGGTTGCTTATGCTGATATGAGTGTTACCTAGTTGTTTCTGTGGACCAGGTGAGTTTAGGCTCCTCATACTCTGCCAGCTTCCCGTCAACCTTTTGGACTTTTTCTTGTAACTGTTTTATGGTTTTATGTAATTGTGGTTGGAAAAATGCTTGATATAGTTTCAGTCTTCATAAATTGATTGAGGCTTGTTTTGTGGCCTAAGTGCAATCTATTCTGGAAAATGCTCCATGTGCAGTAGAAAGAATCAGTATTCCACTATTTCTGAATGGAATGTTCTGAATATATGTTAGGTCCATATGGTCTAATGTGTCATTCAAAGACACTGTTTTCTTGTTAATTTTCTGCGTGAATGATCTATTCCTTCATTTAAATGTGCTGTTAAAGTTCCTTACAATCATGCTGTTACTCTTAATTTTGTCCTTTTATGTCTGTCAATGCTTCCATGTATTACAGTGCTACCATGTTGCGGACATAGATATTTACAATTGTTATATTCTTTTGTTGGTTTGTCATTATGTAGTATCATTATCTCTTTTTACCATCTTTGTTTTCAAGTCCATTTTACCTGATATAAGTATTGCTACTCCAACTTTATTTCCTCTTCCATTTGCATGGTAAATGTTTTCGTATCCCTTCACTTTCAGTCGGCATGTATTTTTTAGGTTTGAAGTGAGTCTCTTGTAAGGAGCATAAATATGGTACTTGCTTTTTTTATCCATTCAGCCACCTCTGTCTTTTGATTGAACCATTTAGTTTGTTTACATTTAAAGTGATTATTGGTAGGTATACATTTATTACAATTTGATTACTTGTTTTATGTTTGGTTTTGTAGTTCTCGTCTCCTTTTTGCTTCCCTTGCCTCCTTCATTTGTGGTTTAATGGCTTTCTTTAGACTTATGCTTATATTCCTTTTTATTTTTGTGTGTATCTATTTTAGTTTTTTTCATTTGTGATTATCATTAGGTTCATATATAGCATCTTATGCATATAGTAATCTGTAGAAATTGATAACCGCTTAAGTTTGAACCCATCCTGCAAGTACTACATTTTTACCCCCACACACTTACATTTATATGTTGTATATCTTTTCCTTGTTTATTGCCCATTGTAGCACATCTTTGGATAAATGTTTATTCATGTTTTTTGCCCATTCTTTAATCAGGTTGACTGATTTTTTTAGTGTTACTTTGAAAGAGTTTTATACAATCTATTTTTTTAAGTTCAATTAGTCAACACATCATTAGTTTTCAATGTACTATTTAGTGATTCATCAATTACATATAACACCTAGTGTTCATCAGATTATTAGCCACTTAGTTTTCAAATATTTTCTCCCATTATGTGGATTCCCCTTTTAGTTTGTGTCCTTTCATGCCCAGATTTTTTTTGAGGTTTGATATCCAATTAATGTTTTCTTTTGTTTCCTGTGCTCTTGGTGTCAGATTTGCACTCATTGCAAAAGCTAATGTCATTAAGATTTTCCCCTGTGCTCTCATAAGATTTGTTATTGTTTAGCTTTTATGTTAATATCTGCAATCCATTTTGAGTTGTTTTGTATATAGTATATGATAAAGCGCCCACTTCATTATTTTCATAGGAATATCCATTTTTTCCAGTACCTTTTTTTAGAAAAAATATCTTTCCCTCACTTAGTCTTAGGCACTGTCAAAAATCATTTGAGCATATGTATGGTTTATATCTGAGCTCTCTATTTCATTGGTTAGGTCTGTCTTTATGCAATTATAACACTATTTTTATTGCTATAGCTTTGTAATAACTCAAAATCAGGGAATGTGAAGCCTCGGACTTTGTTTTTTTCAAGAGTGTTTTGGCTATTTGAGGGTCCTTTGAACTTCTATATAAATTTTAGGGAGTGTTTTTCTCTTTCTGCAAAAAAGGCTGTTGGGATTTTGACAGGAATTGCACTGTATCTGTAGATCACCTTGGGTAGTATCAAGATCTTAACAACATTAAGTCCACTAAGCCATGAACATTGGATGTCTTTCTACTTATTTATGTCTTCAATTACTTTCAAGGCAGTTTTTTTCTGTATGTCTTTTTCTCTTTAGTTAAATTTATTTATAAACAGTTTATTCTTTATATTATAGTAAATGGTATTTTAAAAAATTTCCTTTTTTGAATCGTTCCTTGCTAGTATCTATAAAAGCAAGTAAATTTTGTGTGTTGATTTTGTATTATGCAACTTTGCTAAATTTGTTAAATAGTTGCAAAATATTGGTAATATTTAAGATTTTCTACATATAAGAACGTGTCATCTGCAAACACAGGTAATTTTATTTCTTCATTTCTAATTTGGTTGCTTTTTTTCCTTGCCTTATTTCTCTGGCTGAGACCTCAAATACTATGTTTAAAAGAAATGGTTAAAATGGACTTCCATGCATTTTTCCTGCTCTAGAGGAAAAGCTTTCAGTCTTTCATCATCGGTAAAATGTTAGCTATGGACTTTTCACACCAGCTGTTTAATATTTTGAGGCAATTTTCTTCTATTTCTAGTTCTTTAATTGTACTGAATTTTGTCAACTGCTTTTTCTTTCATCAACTGAGATAATTGACTTTCCCCTCTTCGTTCTGTTAATGTATTGTATCACAATCATTATTTTTGTATGATGAAACACCTTGCATACCTAGAATAAATTCCACTTGTTCATGTTATATAATCGTTCTTTTACTTTAAATTTATTTTATTTTTTCCAGCGTTCCAAGATTCATTGCCCATGCCCAACGCCCAGTGTTCCATACAATAGGTGTCCTCAGTACCCACCACCAGGCTCTCCCATTCCCCCTCCCTCCAAGTACCTCAGTTTTTCTGTGTCCAAAGTCTCTCATGTTTTGTTTCTCTCTCTGAATTACCTTATTTCCCATTTACTTTCCTTCTCCTACTGTCTTCTATATTACCCCTTATGCACCACAAGTGAAACTGTGTGATACTTTACGTTTTCTACTTGGCTTATTTCACTCAGCATAGTCTCTTCCAATCCAGTCCATGTTGCTACAAAAGTTGGATAGTCATCCTTTCTGATGGAGGCGTAGTATCCCATTCTATATATGTACCACATCTTCTTTGTCCATTCATCTATTGAAGGGCACATTGGTTCTTTCCAGTTTGGCGATTGTGGCCATTGCTGTGATGAATAGTGGGGGTACATATGGCCCTTCTTTTTACTACATCTGTATCTTTGGGGTAAATGCCCAGTAGTGCAATTGCAGGGTCATAAGGTAGTTCTATTAACGTGCTGTTGAATTCCTTTTCCTACAGTTTTGTTGATGATTTTGGCATCAGCATTCATCAGGGGTATGTCTGTAGTTTTCTTGTAGTATTTTTGTGTGGCTTTGGTATCAGGATAATTCTGGCCTCATAGAAGGAGTATAAAAGGTTTTGGTAAGAATTTGAAGAGGATTGGTTTTACATATGTGAATGCTTGTTAGAATTCACCAATGAAGCCATCTGATCCTGTGCTTTACCTTGTTCGAAGAGTTTTGATTATTGACTCAATCTCCTTATCAGTTATAGATCTGTTCATGTTTTCTTTTTCTTCATGATTCAGTATTTTTAGTTTGGGTGTTCCTGTGAACTCAGCCATTTCATCCAGGTTATGCACTTTGTTAGTCAAGGGCTGTTTTTAGTACTTTCTTACAATTCTATTTCTTTAAAATCAGTAGAGCTGACCCTTTTCATTTATGATTCAATTGCTTTTTTCTCAACCTAGCTAAAAGTTTGTCAATTTGATTTTTGTTTTTTTTTTTTTTTTTTTTTTTTTTTTTTTTTTTTTTTTTTTTTTTTTTTTTGATTTTATTTATTTATTTGACAGAGAGAAACACAGCTACAGAGGGAACACAAGCAGGGGGAGTGAGAGAGGGAGAAGCAGGCCTCCCGTCGAGCAGGGAGCCCGATGTGGGACTCAATCCTGGGTCTCCAGGATCATGACCTGAGCCGAAGGCAGTCGCTCAACCAACTGAGCCACCCAGGCGCCCCTTGATTTTTGTTTTAAAGAACTGACTCTTGCTTTTCATTTTTCTCCTTATATCTGACATAATATTTATTATTTCCTTTCTTCTATTAGCTTTGGATTTAGCTCTCTTTTCCCCCTAGTTCCCCCCACAGATATTAATTTAGGTTGTTGATATAAGATGTTATAAATTTATATTTTACTTCATGTTTTAGTATGTTTTAATTTTTTATCTCAAAATATTTTTTAAATTCCATTTATACTTTTTCTTTGACAAACTTGTTTGATGTTTAATACCCAAATATTTGACTTTTTGTCAAATTCTATTCTATTATCATTTTATTATGATCAGAAAAGCTTCTTTGTGTAATTTCTCTCTTCTAAAATTGATTAAAACTTATTTGCCAAACATATGGTGTATCCTGGAGAATGTTCCATGTGTACTTGGGAAAAACATGTACTCTGTGGTTGAGTGGTGTGTCTGTTAGTTCCAAGTGGTCTTTAGTGTTCTTCAGATTTATTTCCATATTGATCCTCTATGCCTGTCTGTTCTACGCATTCTTGACTGAGGTTTCCTAGTATTCTAATGCTTTTTCTTCAATCCAGGCAATGCTTGTCTTATATATTTAATAGCTTTGATGTTTAGTGCATAGATGTTTGTAACTATATCTCTGGTGCATTAGCCTTTTAATTATGTAGTTCCCTTTGTATCTAATAACAGCTTTGAATTAACATATATATTTTTGATATTAGAATAGCCATCCTGCTATCTTTGAGTTATTACTTTTGTGGTTTTTTTCATCTTACTTTCAACCTATATGTTTGCTTAGATCTAATGTGAGTCACTCATAGATAATACATAGATGGTAACTTGAAAAAAAAAAACTCCCAACACAGGGCCTTTTCCAGGCTTTATTAGCTGGCTCTGTGAAGAAAAACACCTTCACTTATCAACCTGGCATTAAGGCTTGTGGTGTTCTCAAGCCTTTCTAAGCATACCTATCCCCTGTGCCTGTGTGTGTGCATTCCCCACCCCGCTTCCCAATCCCTCCCTCTACATGGCTGCCTTCAAGATCTTAGATGTTCTGTCTTATTCCTCTCGCATATCTCTCACCTCTAGGAGGCCACAGGTCTGCAACCTTACTGCAGCTGTTACATGTAGTGACTCCCACTACTTTCAGTAGTACTCAGCCTGATATCCAAGCTATGCCACCATTTCCACCAGAGCTCCAAGTGAGGCAAAACAGAAATCAGTCCCTCAGGAAGACCCAGATAAGCCAAAACACTTCAAACAAGTTCCAGTATTTCCTTTTGATTGTATGGGAGGAACCAAGAACTGGACAGTTTCCCTCTGATCATGCTGTGCCAGGGAAGGGGCAGGGCATGAGTGAGCAATAACACCCCAAAATTTCTTTCCGAACTGAGCGTGGCTTTATCTCCTTTAGGCATTGCTTGATCGCTGCAAATCCTTAACGGGTTTCTAGGGTTTCCACAAAGATACTGTGGTCAGTGTGTCGTCATTTACTTCATCTTTTCACACGGCCTGGAGTATCCTATTCCACCGTTTTGCTGATGGCACTCTTCAGAACTATTTGACTTGGTTAATTTGTAATGACACAACAATAAAAGTCAAATGAATGAAATCTGTTACCAGGGACTATATCAAGTCACATATTTTTGAATGCTTATTTTGCTGGATGATTCAACTATATACAATATTTTATAGATCTTTATACCTAAAATATCTGGAAGGTACCATATTACTGATAAAAAATTGACCATTATGATGACAACTATGTACACTATTTCTCCATCTGCTAAAACCATGACCCAATTGTTATAAAAGTTAACTTCTAAAAATAAAGTTGACTTCATATTCTTGAATATTTAATGAAAATAAAGTATAGATTTGTAGATAATCTATGATTTCCTGGATAGTTTAGGTCCTTAGAGAATACAAAGCTTTTGTCTTTTGAACCATCTAAGCACGGAGAGTCAAAGGAAATTGAAATTTATTTAGTTTCCTCCCATTACGAACATCCATTCTTATGCATCCCCAAATGCTACTTCTGTAGGAAAGAACCCAAGTAACTCCATTTGCTTGGAATTAATTACCATCTGTGTTTTCTCAAGTATAGTATTTATTCAGCCTTTTTTCTAACCTGTTTATCCTTTATAGATAATTTTGTTTTCTGATTCTTTAATCTTCCTGAATAAATTATATAATTTAATCATTCTCTTACCTCAAATCTAGTTATTCAAGAAGTAACTGCAATTCCTTCTTACAGTTTATCACATCTGTCCCATCTAACTAACCTCAGTCCCTTTCAGCCTTTATATTCCCACGTATTATCAGCTATATCTTATGTTTCATCTGTACCACCATCCCATTTAAAACTCCATATTACCTATTGGATAATGGTCACATTCCTTCATGACCCTCTACAGTTTAGCCTCATACCAAATCTCCACATTAACTTCCCACTAGTCCCCATCATGACACTGATGTTCCCTGCAATTGCACTTTTTGCTAGACCTGGAAGTATATTATTCTTTTTCCTTCAATGCCCACCCCAGTCATCCTCCTTACCAAATTTATTAATTTATATCTTTCACTCATTTAGGATATAGTCACTGTTTGTTTACTCATTTCCAAATCCTACCTCTTCTATTAATCCTTCCCCAAATAATTCCTTAATGTGTTTGGGCTTTGTTAGTCTTACAGAGCAGTTATCACTTTATCCCATTTGTTTGGCACATTGTGCTTTCTTGGTATATTTATCTTTTTTCTGTCTATATCATTTCAACTAGACATGTTTCTTAAGGACAGGAAAAAATAATAAGCCTTTTCATTGCTGTAGGGCTCTCAGCAGATGTCTATATTTAATTATCTTTCTGAGTATTCTCTTAGATCACAAGAACAGTGGATACTGATAAAAAACAAGGACTGATTTTCAGAAAACACACACGTAAATGTTCATACGCATGTAATAAAACATTTAAAATTTATAGAGCAAAGTCAAAGGCTTTATATGCTCCTCTGATGCCTGATGAATATGTTTTATGATTTCTCAAGTAATACTTAATTCCTTCAACCCATTAAATCATAGAATAATGCAAAAATCCAGAGAATTATGCCATACTTAATAAGGAAAGTTGCCAACAAGTTTACTGGCTGGTATGTTCAGCTTACGACCTGGCTCCAAGGAGTCACTCCATAAATATCTGAAGGAATGAGTGTCAGTGAATGTCTCTCTCAACATATGTGCAAATTAAAGGGGCAGTCTAATTGAAATATGTATGTCGAAATATGTGATGAAAAAAATTCATCTACAACATTGATGGTGAGTCCTCTCCTTTACAGATCATTCTGAGTCCAGATAAGGAGTAGAACCATATCTAAAAATAATGTTGACTAAACTTCTCTCTTTTCCCAACTCCTAGGTCTCTTCCATTTGGGACTTTTCACCTAAACTAAATAGTCTTGGGGGGGTCTATGATTTCCAATGCATTCTCATATTGTTAATAAACACACCTTATTTTATCAGAAGTCTTCTGGAGACATACTGTAACATACTAACCTGTAGGGATAAGTCAAATGATAGGAGTTTTGAGTACTCAGATGAACATTTGGGGATTTTTTTCTCTTCAAGCCAAGCTGAAAGTCTACAACCTACTCTTCCTAAGTAATAGGGATAGGGGCCTTCTCACAATTTGGAGAGAAAATATTTTGAAATTAATGAACCGCCGTAGAATTTTTTTTGTTCAGTTTCTGAGAACACATTTTCTTTTTTTAAGTCTAGCCCAGGGCTGAACATGGCCTAGATATGTCTAAGACATGACTTCATTTTAGATTGTTTTAAAGTGAATAAACACAAATGGAAAAACATGAAATAAATCAAAAGCAATTTCTCTATTCCAAAGATAACCTAGAGAGATCACCAATTTTACCCTCAATCTCTAAAAACAAAAAGCATTTTAAACCAATTTTCAAGAAGTTCCTCTAATCGTCTATTAAGTATGCATTTAAAAAAAAAGCATGTGTCAGATTTCCAGATTATATGTGTTTATTTTGAGTTCGTGGATACAATGGCATATTAGATACCAGCACTCCAAGCTACACCTATGTATTTGCCTCTAAACCTTCACACATTGTCAGTTTCCATTCTTCTATCATTCCACCACTGGGTCTCTTAGTTCTAGAAAAATCATAGTTCAATTTTTTGTAAAAGTAAAATATGGATCACCATGTATTGTGCTTCCAGTGCCCCCAGGAGGATTACAATTGTCTGAAATAACTTTATTTCACTAAAGGGGGAAAAATTGAAAATATGAGCACTAGTAATGGCACTACTACAAGAGAAAGAATAGAAGACAGATTAAAAGAAACATTTTGGCTGGATGAGTTAGTTTCTCCTTAGAAAAAATTCACTTAATGTGATGGATGTAACTTCAAAGTTAAATTGTTCAATTTGTGGGCCACACACTTCAGCGTATTGGCTAGTACATTTTTGCACTGAAACAGAAGCAATACAAGCTTTATGTTCTACCATTACACTTCCAGATTTTTCACTTATTAAGATACCTGCCAACTTAATGATTCTTGCATGCATTAGAGTTTGCTTTTGTAAAATTATTTTCCCCTTCCCTCCCACTCCCATAAACATTGCAATGCGAACTCTTTGCCCAATTTTATGAGAATGTTGGAAAGGAGAGTTCTGTACCACCTCAGGACAGGAATTCCCTGTTCCCTCCCTGGCTACTGATGAATCAATAGTGTTGATCACATCTCATCTCACATGCAAACAGACATTGCTCCCTTAATTTCCCCATGCCAGAGGCATACGAGTCGGCAGGTATGCATACAAAAATGGAATTAAAAAGAAAAGGAAAAGGGGGGAAAGCTTTTTTATTAAAGCCTAACGTCCTAGAATGAATCCATTGCTTTGAATTCACTTAAAGCCTGTACAGGCGAAATGTGTTTCTTCTGGGAACCTCGTCTAACTCGTGTCTGGAATTCTTCAGGCTTTTCTCTCTTCACAAGGGGCTTCTTCTCTGGAGCCTTCATCTTCCAAGACACAACTGGTGAGTTGACAGCTGCTGTGCCATAGACCTTCTGGTATTTGGTTGAGGCCACATAAGATGCTTTCACTGTGAGGACAACAGCATTCATCAGGTTTTTAGCTGCCTGGATGAGTGATGTGGCACTGTCCAGCTAGAGCAGGAGGAGGAGAGAGATAGACCTGGGTTAGTCACAGCACAGCATTAACAAGATGGTGGTGTAACTTCACAGTTCAAACAGTGTTGTGCTTGGGCAAATATGCAATATCAACAAAAAAGAGCACATTATTACATGACAGAGTGAAGAGTCACTCTCTTCTATCTTTAATCCCAAGGTAAAAATAAAAAGAGACTACATTATAAGGCATAGCTTTCTAAAACTCTAATACCTCTAAAGACCAAGCTCTTAGCATTAAGAATTTCAGTGTAACACAGGTTTTCCAAAGTGGAACATCTCATATTATTACATTAGGCTGTTTGGTAAGGCTGAGAATAACTCAAATACTTAAAAGGTATTTGGCAGGCAAGTACAATAAAAAGTTACACAGAGTTATAGCTCAATTTTACAGTTCTACCCCTGGAAATGTAGACTTTTTCTTCATCCTGAACTCAGGTATGATAGAAATGCAGGCAGCTAAGCAGAGAAACACATGGTATACTGCCTTTTACTGAGGTGTTCATTGAACTTGTATATCTGTTTAACCATTCTCAGGTCTTAAATAGACCTCTTACAAAAATAATTACGTCAGCCCTCATAGGTCAGACAGCATTCAGTGAGGCTCCCATATCTACATGTTAATGAAATACTGATTTCTTACTATGTGAAAAACACTATTTGAAGAATTTTGTATTTCTCCATTTAACTTGCAAGTACCCTCGAAGGTAGCTATTATTGTCACTGCATTTTATGATGAGAGAACTGGTTCTTTATACAGATTAACTGATGAAATCTTTAATGACTGCCACACTGTTGGGCAGGGTAGCTAAAATACTATATAACAAGTCACAACTTACAGTAGGTTTAGAAGCTCATCCTTAGACTCTAAAGCCAAAGGGTGTTTTAGTTCACTTCTTTTTTGCTTTTAATGTAGTTTGACAGTGTGGTGTATACTGTATATGTATAATGTATATTCAATATCTGTTTCAACCTGCTTCACTTCCTGGACTACAGATGCTGGGAAAGTTCAAAACTGCATTTCCCAGACTCCCTTTTGGCCAGGATTCTACAAGTGACCCTATTAAGAGGAAAGAATAACAGCTGACTGCAAATATTACACTAGTCTCTTGGGTGCTTGAGCATAGTTTGATCATTCACCAATCTTCTTATAATATCAGCTAAGGAAATAAATACATTGCAGTGAAATGAGGAATCTAAGAATGTTTCTCATTGTTAAGATTGATAGACTCTAGCTACATCGGTGAATGGGAGTTAGATATACACCTGGGTGCAAGGTGATTAGCAAAGTTTTAAGCTAAGGGACCTCAAACACTATGACTACCCTGTGTGATGTGACTTGCCCTCACTTTAACTTCTTGCCATTTTTTTGTGACCAAAGGATGTCCCAAGTAGTGATAGGGCACATTAGAAGTTACATCTAAGGTCTCTGTGGTGATATTTCTCAGGCTATTCTCTGTTCCATGTACTTCATTAGAGCTAAACAAACGTGGTGCTAAATTTAAAAAAATAATATGACAAATGAGCTCTCAGTTCTCTGACCTCATTACATTGTCCCCATAATCACAAAAGAAGCAAAGAGATTTGTGGATTAGAGCCATGATTCAGCAAATAGATAATTGCTTTGTGAATTAAATCAACCAAATGTATAGAGTAACTACTTCACTACTTCTATTATACTGTACAAGGTGTACATATACCAATATAACTGCTTAACCCATAATGTTTAACTTATAGAGCATAAATTTTGAAAGCCAGCTAAGGAAAAGCAAATTCTAGATGATTCATGTTAATAGAAGAAAAGCCAAATGTGGATTAGTACAGTGATTCTCATAGTCTGTGAACCAGCAGTATCAGTATCACCTGGGAACCTGTTAGAAATACAATTTCTTAGGCTACTCTCAAACTTTCTGAATCAAAAATTTGTAATCCAGGGGATGCTGATGCAAGCTAGAGATTGAGAATTACTGGATTAATGAAACCCAAGGACTATCTCAAGGTTTATTTATTTAATGATTTCAGAACTTTGATCATACATGAATTTGGTAGCATGAGGGCCAGTTATCTGGCTAAATTTCACTTTTATGTCTTTTCTAGTATATCTCCAGGTAGAACAGTAAATAATGAAAGAGATAGGTAGCAAATGTTGGGACAATTGGGTCAGTCATGGTTTCTTTAGAAGCTACATACCATAGCCCTTAGCCAATTGACAGTTCTCTGTAAGTCTGTCAGGTTTCAAAAATGAGAACTACTCATTCACAGAGTGAGTTAATTCTTTTGTGTATCATGGGTAAAGAGGAGAATGGTATCAGGGACAGTTCTATGGATTTGCTTCTGGGCAATACAATTAGTAGAAGTAGAACAAGCTAAAATGCCTCTATTGCATTAAATGGTTTTCTGAAAGCAAATCTTGGGAGAATTTAGTGGAGCCAAGGAGAAGAATTACAAGTAATTTGGAAATTTTTACCACAGATTCCATTTTCAGATAGATGGTGTCTAATTCTGCAGCAAAAATATGATAGCCTGTCTCTTCTTCAGAACCCCTTTGCTCTCCCAGCCTGATGCAGGAATCCTGTGAATAAACCTAATACATTGGTTGAGAGTGAGACAGCTCTGAAATATAAAGCCAATGATTTCATTCAAGGCACCTGGTAATGTAGTTATGAATGTGGCAAGGTGTAAAGCTAGTAGTTGAGGAATCTGGCCAGCTAAACCTGAACAAGTATACTGCTAGACAATATGACCAACCTAAAATTAAAAGAAATTTGAATTTTTTCTGAAAACTTGAATTCCCAAATGATGACCTTTCCTGTCTCCTATATCCATTTTAATGATTCAGATCATTGTTGCCACAATCAGAATTTTTTTTATTTAAATGGCTCTCCTTTATAGGTGTCCAAAATAGTGCAGAGACCTGGCATGTTTAGTTAAAGACTGACTCCTAAAGAATATACACTGGAGCACCTGGGTGGCTTGGTTGGTTAAATGTCTGCCTTTAGCTCAGATCATAATCCCAGGGTCCTGCGATCCAGCCTCACAGACCCCTGCTCAATGCAAAAGCCTGCTATTCCCTCTCTGACCCTGCTTGTGCGCTCTCTCTCTGTCAAATAAATAAACAAAATTCTCCAAAACAAAACAAAAACAAAACCCAAAAAACAAAACCATACACTAAAAAGACTAAGGCTACATGGTAAGAAGTTCTTTTAATACAAGGTTTAGGAAAGCTTGTTCTATGGCATTTTTCAGACAAGATATGTAAATGTATATGTACAAAGTCCTAATAACCAAAAATAATTGAACACTTAGGAGGTGCTTAGACATTGCCTTTGTCGTTTTAATTAAACTGCATGGTTTAAGCTCCAAAAATCCTTGAACTTAGAGAAGTAATAGAACTTGCCTCGGAAGCAATGGGTAAAACGTAGGGATCAGGACCTGTAATGTTTTCTCTAAAGACAACCATCTGACCCACCTTTTAATCTCTGGGGTCTTGTTTTTCAATGACTACCTATCATTCAGAAAGAACCTGTCTCAGTGTTTAATTCTGTTTGGGTAGACACCTGTCAAACTTGGTACCATTACTATACACATCATAACTGAGTTTGGTGAGAGCCACCATCTCACCTCTCACTCTTAGTGTCATCATTGGAAGCTTAATTCTTTATAACTAGATCTCCTGCCCAGGTGTGTTCCTGCCCAGTGTACAGCCCTTCTCAATCCTTTTTGGCTTAGATTAACCCTCATGGCAGCAGTGACTGGAATCTGATCCCTGCAGATTTCTCTTGTACTTGTTCAGCTTCTCTGAAACACATTCAATACACAGCTATGACTGGCTGTGCCCTTAGGTGGGGCTCGGCTACTTTAGTGCTCTGAAGTTCTATCAGGGCTGGTATTCTTACTTTTCTAACAGCCTTAAAGTGGACTTACTTCTGCCATTCCCCCAGCTAGCCTGTGTATGTAGTGATTAAACTGGGAGTAGAAAGGGACTTGTATCTTTTCCTGCTTAAGAGCCTTTATATTCAGTCTCTCTATCTAGTCTAAGAGAATTGCCTCAACTTTCAGTTAATTAAAAAAAGAGCCTACATTTAGCAAATGCTACCATGTGCCAGTCTCTGCATTAACTCCCCAAGTTTCCTTATTTTCATTCACTCTCACAACCATGCCTGAGAGAGGTAATACTGTTATGCCCACTTGGGACAAGGAAGGGCCATAGAGCTTGCTAAATATCACATCACAGGTGATGAAGCCAAGACAAACCCAGGCAGCCTAACTCCAGAGTCCATGGACTAACCCTTACTTGATGCCACTTCCCAGAGCCATGCATGGCAGATGAAGCCACAGCTCACTGATCTATCAAGCTGTGCTAGACTAATTAATTCTCCCTATTTCATTTCATAGGTGTCTGCTGTCCCTAACCACAGAAATCAGGCTTCTCCTAATGCTGTCACTATGTTTTTTAAATATCAAAGTACTATTTTAAAAAGGTAGCAGATGTTTCTTCACATCTTGTTCTGTTGCAATCCATGAAAAGCAATTAAGGGTGGGAGGGCTGTTTCACAGTCATTTCTATAAGGTTTTTCTAGCTCTTTTTCTGCCTCTGTACTAGTCTTTTCGTCTTAACCTCACTCAAATCCTAACAGATTTCTCTTTCCCCACCATCCCCATTTTGTGTTTTGAATGGAGAGAAATATTAGAGGGTTGACATTGCTGAACTGTGATTCTTCCATTAATTGATATTTGTGCTAATTCCTTATGTCAGAGATAAAGATTGTCAGGAAAAGTGCTTAAAATGACTCTTAAAATTTTACAAGGATCATCTGAAGAATTCTGAAACCCCATGTCATAAGTTTTATGCTATTTCATAACCATGGGGATTTCCTTGCAAGAGGAGTTAGTTTCAATAGAAACAGACTTTGACAAATATAACTGCACGACTCAATCAAATTCTCAAATGAAAGCACACCTATATTACTGGAAATGCTCAATTCTCATATACTTTTTGGGTCTATCCCTCCATCCTTCTCCCTATAGTGATTTATCAGATACTTTGTGCCAACCACCATATTGGTGTTGGGTATCTACAGGCACATAAAACCACAAGGTATAATGCTGGTAACTTGTTTAGTAGGATGTAAGGTACTAAAGAAACAATACAGGACCTACCTTGAATCAGGTAGGAATAAGTAGGAAAAAAAGCATCATGGTGGGAGTGATAGTCTAAACTTGCTTCAGTGGATGAAATAAGTGGTTATTGTTGAATAGATAGGTGAATGACAAAAAGAGACAAATCTGGAATTCCTAGTTAGTAGAGCTGGGTATAAATTGATGCTCTTAACCCAGATGATGGCAATAAAGGGAAAATGGGGGTGCTACAATATTGAGTTTAACTCTGGATATTCTGAATTTGAAGTGTCTGTGTTACATGTCAGTAAAGTTATCAAAGTGGCAGCTGAAATGATGGAAATGAAAACTCTGAGGACCAGTTTTAAGAAAGCACATGTTTTGCTTATATTTTTCCCAATTATTTCATGAACGGTGTTCTACAACTTTTAGGCATATACATTAATTTCTGATTTCTTCTGCCCTTCATAGTCCTTATTTAGTGCTTTCACAAAGAATAAAATGCTGATTGCATATTTGCTCCGGTCAAAAGGTTCAAGATATCTACTAACATTTCTAAGCATTATACTTTCAGGATCAAAATCAGTATTTTAATAATCTAATGTCATCAAGAAGTATCTTAACTGTTTCCTTGACAACCAAAGCTATTTTCTGTTATGTAATTAGCAATCCTTCACCCTTGAAAATAATGGTGAACTTTCTGGGACCATCCAGCAATAAAACAAATGCAGTTTAGACTTAACAGCTGCCTCTAAACATCCATACGCACACACAGCATTATCAATGGTGCAAAGTAATATATCTTAGGATGTTAATCTGTGAGAGCCAGATATATAATTATAGAAGAAAATATGGGTTTCACTTTGTGTCCTACATTAATATACTTTAAAATTGTATAGAGATAGATAGAAATGTAACTTGGAAACAAATCTATTTTACTACAAAATAATAAACCATAAATGGTAGTGCACATAAATCCCCAATATAACACTATCCTTGGATTAAAAATAATACAAATGGCATGGGACTGCTAGCTAAACTAAATAGAATAAGATAAACCAAATTCATTTCAAGGTAATTTTGATGTATAAGAACAGGAGTTTTACTGAGTCACCTCAAAAAAGTTACAAATGCCTGGGGGATGGGATCCAGTCCCATTTGGGCCTAGGTTATTTTATTTAAATTTTCTCAAGGCAGAGCTGATAGTGCTAAAGATTTTGAGAATACTAACAGGGCTCTGCAAATAGGGGTAGAGTCCATTTTAGCCTCTTGCAAGATCTTTTAGTGGGAATAACTTAGTATTTCATATCAAGTATTTTAATGGGGCTATTCTATTTCAGATCAAGTATTTTAATGGGGCTATTCTATACATATTCAGGTCTGGGTTAGTATTTTGCAGGGAGGAAGTTGTAATAGGGGAGCTGACAATAAGTTAAAAATAAACACCTTGAGACTCTTTCCACTGGAGCTGGTCGTCTATTTATATTTAAACAGTTATCTCCCCCAAAGGAGTCACAGATTGCTTGCAGGGGGGGAAGAGAAAGAGAAAAAAACCTGGTACAAGTCAGCTTTGCTGTTAATGAATGGGAGGTTAGAAACCCAGAGCATTGGAGCCTATTATCCATGAAGAAGAACATTTCATGTTTTAAAAATCCACGAGGCTTTGAAAAGATATTTGATCTCCTTAGAAACTGTGATACATTTGAAATACCTTGAAATATCTGCCTCCTTCTTCCATAGTCTATATCAATAGCACTCTTTAAAAGCTCTAGCAAGTCCAGAGTAATAAATAACTCAAGCAAACAAAGACATAGTGATCTTCCCCAACTTTATGGATGTTTATACATTTGCAAATAAGATGGTTCCTTTGTGGTAAGCCCTCGTTTCAGTGTCCTCATCTACTCATTCTTCATCAACAATGTAGTAAGTCAGCAAAAAGGCATTACTTCTGGATAACAGGGCAGGAATTTGCCACTCCTCTCTATGGTGGCCATGGCTGGCATTATTAATCAGTCACAGCACTTTGCTCCCTCAGAAGGTATTGAGGGGCATGGAAACAGAAATGTCTTTACCTCCTTTCTCCAAGAGATCATATTTTGCCAGATTTGTCATCTATAATACCTCTACTACATTTAAATTGACTTAAGACCTTATGTTTTTGTTTCTACCCATCAGACTGCTGACAAATGTGACACTGTATTTACTCTTGTTCCTATAGCTGATACCATAATTGGGGTTGTTTAATTAATAAATCATAAGTATTAAATGAAGTTCAAAGTATATAGGGAATTATTTTAAATCAGGTGATAAAAATTAGGTAAATATATTAAGAAGTAGGATGTCTGGAGTAAAATGACCATCATAGGTATGGCTGCAATTGCTGTTACAAAGAAAAATGCATTAAATCTGGTAACATTAGAGCATGGAACAATCCTTCATATATGAGAGCTGATGTACTGTGGGGTAATTCCTGAAGAGTTGGCTTAATCCCAGGGGTAACTTTTTCAATGGGACAAATTTGTATCTTTTTAATTCATTTAGGTCGGTAGTAGCGCTTCATAGTCAGCCAGTCCACTGATTAACTGTCTTCATTTGCATTTTTTCAATTATAGGTGAGTAAACCTTGGGGACTCCCATGAAGTCTTAATTACAGTAAACAAATTTCCTAAATATGGCTTAGAGACATTTTTTCTCACGATTAAAGGCAGAACAGTTTTTGCTCAACCCAAAACAAGGCATTAACTGCTAACCTTGGAATGCCAGGGAGAAGTGGGAAAATCAAGAGGTGTTGGCCCTCAGAAAGTTAGGAACAGACATGTCTTTTATCTAGAAATCCTTAACTCCTTTTTCTGTATTTCTTTCTTCCCCTACCCTTCCTTTTTTAATCCTTCAAGATTGCTTGACCCAGAGGCCTTCTCTGTTCTCTTCTATTGTTCTCCCATAATGACAGAACCACAGCCAACAGTGACACCAATGGATATTTAAACATCTACCATGACTGGGAGAGACAATCTTTACATCATATAAATATACTGTGCATTGATTGTTGATCTTGTCATCTGTGATAATGAGTATGTCCTTACCATCCAAGATTCATACCATATAGTAACTCTTCAGAGGGCTAACCTCCTTTTGACCTTCCCTAGAGGAGAGTCAGCAGAAAATCACTACCTTTGATTGCTATTTCCAGTATCATTATTACTGGGAGACAAATCTCAGACAAGCCTTAGTCCAAGACTCTAAAAACATTACCTTTGTGAGATGCACAAGCTACCACAGGACTCCATACTATCAAAAGTGCCTAACTTTGTATGGATGTGGGATCTACTGATACATGATGAAGGCTATTTAACACCTCATAAAGTATCTCCTAGGCTCCACCATGTAATGTGCCACCATTAAGAAAGGAGTAGACGAGAGTTAAGGACCAAAAAGTTTGGATGCTGGAGGACTGTGCCTGGCAAGTGAGCATAATCAGAAGGTTCTAGATTATTATTTTCTTTCACCTCTTTTCACAATCAACCTCTAGGAATTGTGTTACATTGGCATCATTCATATATTGGAGAAAGGAAACTCTTACCTGGCTCATGACTCTATTTGGTGGGTGGAAAAATGATGGTTGAACCCTCTCTTGCTACCTGAATTGTGGTGAAGAGGCTTTTTTCCAAGGAGGGTTTATTCCCTCTCACAATCCCAGACCTCTTTTCCAATGCATTCTTAATGCATAATGAATGAAAGCATGTGCTCTACAGTTCCACCCCTGCTTGGACTAATCACTGGCTATGTGATTTTGAGAGAGCTACTTAACCTAACTTAACCTCAAAATGTTTAAAATAAAAATAAATTGAGATAGTGCCTTCAAAGCTGAGTGCCAGGCAAATGATGGGCCCTTAACAAATTTTAAGCTTTTATTAGTACTGTGATCCCTGTTTCTTTAATCACCATTTGAGTCCACAAGGGTCTTTAAAAATATTTCTTGGATTCCACCTCATCCTCTTTCTCCTTTCAAAGTACCAGCCCTACCCCACCCCTGCTATCCTACATTTGAACTTTCTCCAACCCTCTTGTACTGAGGTTGCCACCCCTTGGCCTTGCTGTCAATAAGTTTTTGTTTGTTTGTTGCCTAAGTAGGGTCCATGTCTATCTGGAGCCCAGCATGGGGCCTGAACTCACACCCCTGAGATCAAGAACTGAGCTACCCAGATACCCCAATGCCTGTATATCACAGTTTTACTGTGATAGGGATAAAGGCATGGAGAAATTCACAGGGGCAATAGAAAAGCATCAACAGATTAGCATCTTTTCTAACACTACTGAATTCTTCAGAAGGAAGAAATTCAATATCATGATTCACTAAAAGAAAGCATGGGGGTTTTATGTAGATGAATGATACCCATTGTATCTATAAAAATTTGGGGCTTATTGTAGTTGGAGACACAGATAGTAGAAAATAAAAATGGCCATAGTAAGAGATAGAGGGAAGACCAATTGGCCTATGAAAGTGAGGTTTAAACTTCTAATTTAAAAGGCAGAAAAATAAAGAATATAGTTTTTTACCCAAATACTTATAGGGCCTAAAATTCCAAAAACTCAGGCTCTTCATTTCAGTTAATATTTCTTACTAAAACACAAATTATGCTACTATGAGGGTATAATTTTTTAAATTCATTACCTAAAAAAAATGGAATCCTTTCACTAAAATAAAAAACACAAGAAATAATTATTGGTGAAGATATGGAGAAAAAGTAACCCTCATCCACTGTGGAAGAAGAACTACCATATGATCCGGTAATGCTACCATTAATTTAAGAAGATTCTAATGCTAAGTGAAATTACCACACCGTTTCACTTAGAAGTGGAAGTTCAGAAACAAAACAAGTGATTTTAAAAAAAAAAGGAAACAAAAGAAACTCGTAGAGAACATTGGGGAATACTGAGTAATATATAGAATTGTTACTTCATTATATTGTACACCTGAAACTAATACTGTTAATTATGTTGAACACACACACACACAAATGGAGACCCTTCTGGCCTAGTGAAGATCAACCGGCCAAGCCTGGTGCTTCAACTTTAGTCCACTGGAAATAGCACCTGCCATCTCTACTTAAGATTGGCCTATCTCATCATCTAAATCCAGCAAAACTCTCACTGTTGGATCTATACATTCTTTAGGGGTACCTTAAAGTCCCATCCAACCAGTTTCCAAGAACAAGAGCAAACAAACCTTCTACCTTTGGTTGGACTGTGCTCACATTTATTAAGAAAATAAGTTAGTAAAAGGCAGGTTTTTGGAATAGAGCTTCTTATGAAAAAAAAATCTGGGTTGATTAAAAGACAAAATCTAAGAGAAGGACAGAGTCTGAGTTGTGGCCTAGAAAGGCCAGGAGTTAGATAGCAAGAAATAATACAGGTATAAAACAACACAGTGGGAAACCTCAAGATTGACCCTAATTATCAATGGTCCAAGCCTCTTCCAAAACCAATAAAGCAAGAATGGCTGTTGTGTATCACACTTTCTTCCATTTCTTTCTTCATTGGTACATGTAGTAGGCATGGCCAGTCAATAGTAGTCCTTTGTCTTAGACACGGTCTCAGAATTCTCAAAGCATAGCCCAATCATTCACTAATGAAGATGAAATGCATTTAAAGAAAAGAGCATAATTCGAAGAAAACTTATGACAGAAAAGCATTTCATGAATAAAAGCAAACATACACTAAAGGCAATAGGCAAACAGTCTAAAAAACAAAAGTAGTAAAATCATATCTTTAAAAAAATTAGTTAAGGGGACTCACAAAAACATGTAAAATGTGCATCGTGGAATAAAAACAGTCTTTTTAGAAAGTGAACTTTTGTGACCATCAATAAGGCTGCTATATATTTAGGATGTTATATATGAACCTCATGGTAATTAAAAACCTATAATAAAGTCAAACATAGCACTAAAGAAAATCATCAATTACAAGGAAAGAAAGTGATAAAGAACTACAAAAACAGCCAAAAAACAATGAAATGGCATTCAGTACATGACTATCAATAATCTCTTTAAATGTAAATTATCTAAATTCTCCAATCAAAAGATATAACGTGATGGAATACATTAAAAAAAAGCACCCACCTAGATACTGCCTAGTGATACTGACTGCAGACCTAAAGACACACACAAAATGTAGAGATGGAAAAATATATTCCATGCAAATGGAACAAAAAAAACAATAAAGCAATATATATCAGAGAAAAACAACAAAGCAATATATATCCGACAAAATAGACTAAAGCAAAACAGGTGACAAAGAGGGCATCTGGTAGTGATACAGGGTCAATCCAACAAGGGAATATAACAATTTTAAGCATCTATGCACCCAACATTGGAACATCAAAATATGTAAGGCAGATATTAACAGACATAAATAGTAATACATATAGGGGATTTAAATACTCTACTTTCATCAATGGATAGATCATCCAGGAAGAAAATCAATAAGGAAACAGTGTCTTTGAATGACCCATCACACCAATTTAACAGCTACGTACAGAACCGTACATCCAAAAGCAATATATTTTGTTCTCAAATGCACATGGAACGTTCTCCATGATAGGTATTATTTCCCAAAACAAGTATCAGTAAATTCAAGAAGACTGAAATCCCATCCTGTATCTTTTTCAACCATAATGGTTTGAAACTAGAAATCAATTACAAGAAAAAATAGAAAAACCCACAAACATATGGAGGCTAAACAGCATGGCACTAACAACCAACATGCTGACAAATATACTAAATAAGAAATAAAAAATAGATGGAGAAAAATGAAAACAGTCCCAAAGTCAACTGAGACACAGCAAAAACAGGTCTCAGAGAAAATTTATAGCAATGCAGGACTACCTTGAGGAACAAGAGCAATCTAATGTAAATAATTCAGTCATATACCTATAGGAACTAAAAAAAACAACCCCCAAAGTTAGTAGATAAAAGGAAAGAGGGGTGCCTGGGTGGCTCAGCTGGTTAAACACTTGAGGACCTTCTTTCTGCTCAGGTCCTGGGATTGAGCCCTCACATAAGGCTCCCTGCTTCTCCCTTTCCGTCTGTTGTTCTCAATAATAATAAAGGAAATAATGATCAGAGCAGAAATAAATGCAATAGAAGCCAAAAAACCAAAGAAAACCCAATAAAAGATCAATGAAAGCAAGAGCTAGTTCTTTTAAAACATAACAATTGATAAACCTTTATCATCCAGAAAAAAAGAGAGGACCCAAATAAGATCAGAAATGAAAGAGAAGTAACCAACACCACAGAGGTGCAAATGATTATGAGACTACTACAAAACATTATATGTCAACAAATTGGACAATACAGAAGAAATGGATAAATGCATAGATACATATAATCTTCCAAAACTGATCCAGGAGGAAATAGAAAATCTGAACAGTAATGAAATTGGGTTGGCGATAAGAAATTCCCAATAAATGGGGTGCCTGGGTGGCTCAGTTGGTTAAGCGACTGCCTTCGGCTCAGGTCATGATCCCGGAGACCCGGGATCGAGTCCCATGTCGGGCTCCCTGCTCGGTGGGAAGCCTGCTTCTCCCTCTCTCATTCCCCTTGCTTGTGTTCCCTCTCTGGCTGTGTTTCTCTCTGTCAAATAAATAAAAAAATAAAAATAAAAATAAATAAAAAAGAAATTCCCAATAAAAGAAAGTACAGGAATGGATGGATTTGGAAATTCTACTAAAATTTAAGAAGTATTAATACATATTCCAAAAAATAGAAGAGGAAGGAAAGCTTCCAAACTCATTTTACAGGGTCAACATTTCCCCGATACCAAAACCAGACAAAGACACAACAAGAACAAAAATGATGACCACAGGTGTAAAAATCCTCAATAAAATATTAGTAAACTGCATTTAACAATGCATTAAAAAGATAATTACCACAATAAAATTGGATTGATGCTAGAGAAGCAAGGATGGTTTAATGTGCACAGATCAATCAGCCTGAAACACCACAGCAACATAAAGAATAAAAATGAAATAATTGTTGCAATAAAATGCAGAAAAAGCACGTAACAAAAGTCAATATCCACTCATGATAAAAGCTCCCAAAAAATGGGCTTAGTGGGAAAATACCTGAACATAATAAATGCCATATATCATAAACTCACACCTAACATCATACTCAATGGTGAGAAATGAGAGCTTTTCATCTACAATCAGGAACACAACAAGAATGTCCGCTCTTGCCACTTTTATTCAACATAATATGGGAAGTCCTAGCCACAACAATCAGATTAGGAAAAAAATAAAAGGCATCCAAGTAAACCTGTCACTATTTACAGATGCTGTGGTACTATATGTAGAAAACACTAAAGATGTCACAAAGAAGCTACCAGAATAAATAATTTCAGTAAAATCACAGAATACAAAAGTCATATAGAAATCAGTTACATTTCTATATACAAATAACATAGCAGAAAGAGAATTAAGAAAACAGTTGCATTTATAATTGTACTAAAAAGAATAAAATAACTAGAAATAAACTTAACCAAGGGAGTGAAAGACATGTACACTGAAAACTACAAAACACTAGTGAAAGAAATTGAAGAAGACACATACAAATGAAAAGCTGTATCATGCTCATGCATCGGAAGGATATTGTTAAAATGTCCTTACTATCCAAAATATTCATACTACCCAAAGCAATCTACAGATTCAATATAATACTTAACAAGGTATCAATAGCGTTTTTCACAGATCTACAATAAAGAATCCTAAAATTTGTATGGAACCACAAAAAGACCCTGAACAGCCAAAGCAATCTTAAGAAGAAAGCTGGAGGTGTCACAATCCCAGACTTCAAGATATACTACAAAGCTTTAGTAATCAAAACAGTATGGTACTGACATAAAAATAGGCACTCAGATCAAATGGAATAGAAGAGAGTCCAGAAATAAATCCACACTTACATGGTCAATTAATGACAAAGGAGACAAGAATATATTAGGAAATATATTGGGGAATATATTGGGGAAAAGATACTGGGAAAACTGGACAGAAACATATTAAATGAATGTAACTGGATCACTTTCTTATACCATGTATAAAAATAAACACAAAATGGACTAAGGGACTAAATGTGAGACATGAAACCATAAATACCCCAGAAACATAGGTGGTAATCTCTGACATTGCCTTAGCAACATTTTTCTAGATGTCTCCTCAGGCAAAAGAAACAAAAGCAACAGTAAACTATTGAGACTACACCAAAATAGCAAACTTTTGCACAGCAAAAGAAATCATCAAAAAAAAATGACTTACTGAATGAGAGAATTTATTTGGAAATACACATTTTCATTATTAACCCCTTATCAGAGAGATTGAAGAACTTACACAACACCACACCAAAAACAAACAAACAAAAAACAAAGCCAAAAAAAATGATTTAAGAATGGACAGAGGACTTAACCAGACATTTTCCATAGAATACATACAGATGGCCAACAGACATGAGAAGATATTCAATGTCACTTATCAGGGAAATGCAAATCAAAACTACAATGAGATATTAGCTTACACATGTCAAAATAGCTCAAATAAGAGACAAGAAATAAGTTTTGTCAACGACGTTGGAGAAAGGGAAATTTCATACACTGTTGGTAGAAATGTAAATCAATGCAGCCAATATGGAAGACAGCATGGTGGTTCCTCAAAAAATTAAAAATAGAAATATTACATGATTTGGTATTTCTATGACAGGCATTTATCCCCCCCAAAAAACCCCCAAAACACTAGTTCAAAAAGATATTTGCACCTGTATATTTATCACAGCACTATTTACAACAGATCTAAAATCTAGAAGCAACCAAAGTGTCCATGGATAGACTAATGGATTAAGAAGATACACACAGAGCTTCAAGATGGCGGAGGGCCAGGTGACCGCATGTCAGGGAGTTCCCTGAAGAAAGCTGAATTCCAGCAAAAAAACCACTATAGGACCACTGTGAACACCCATGAAATCAGCCTGAAATGTGATATTTCACACTTTTGGATCACCACGGGAGACAAAGACCATTGGCAAAAAGGTAGAAATAACAGGGTCCAGAGGCTTGCCCCCAGAGACAGGGGAGTGGGGGAGCAAGCCCGCAGAGCTGAACCATTGAAAGCAACTTCCCCAAAATGAAAGTGCTCTGTGAGTGAGGAATAACAGCAGATTACGGCCTGAATCGGGGTGAGACAGAAACGGGAACACAGCGGAGCCCGCGGCAAGGCAAGGAGACTTTTTAATTTTTTTTTTCCGCTGCTGTCGCCAGCGCCGCCGCCATTGCCGCCGCCACCACCCCCGCAGCTGCTGTGAGAGGGGCGGGCGTGGATTCTATTTTTTCCGCCGCTTTCTCTCCCGCTTCTCTCCACCCCATGGGCCAGATGCGGACCCCCTAGGGAAGGCAATTTTACACACTTGCGCGGGACCGGAGGGGCTGCGGGTCCCGGGGCACAGACAAGGTCGCGCGATCCAAAAGGAGTTGTGGCTTTGAGGTGCGGGAGTGAAGCGACAAGCGGGGGTGGGGGCAGAAATCAATCCAGCGTCTGCGCCAGCCCGGCTGTGACAGATTGCCAACCGGGAGGCTGGAAAGAGCCCCTCCCTGTGTAGAGGCTCTCTCTGGGAGGGAGGTCTGGGCTCAGACATCTCGCTCCGTCTAACCTGACTTCCTCAGCAGCTGAAAAAAGACGTAAAAGAACAACGCTCCGCTCCCAGAGAATTGTAACCTGATAAGCTGGTTACCATGGAGACCAGCCTCTACCAAGGGGGCGGAGAGATGCAGCCCAGGTAGAAGAGACCGAAAACATCCCCGCAGACCCCGCCCCCAGAAAGCAAGCCAGAAGCTCAGGAAGACAACACTCCAATGCAAAACCCCAAATGGAGAGGCTGGTTGAACATGGTGGCAGCCCCCGGGCGCTTCCTAAATTCTGCTGCATGAAAGAATGGGTGAATGGTCCTGGTGGCAGGAAGTGTGGACAGATGGATCCACTGAAGCATTGGGAAAAGTGTCCCAGAGAAGGGAACAAAGAATACGAGATGGAGAGGCTGGGAGCCAGGAGAGCGCCTCCAGACCAGGTTGTTCACCAGAACCAGAAATAGAAGCCACTCTGCCAGGAGAAGCGCAAAGAGTTCCACTATACAGCTCTCTGCAACTGCACTTCACACACAGAACAGTTCCTGCTGCTGTCGGTTGGCTTCCATTAGCAGTCTTAGTTCCAGAAAGAAAGAATATTTAACTTTGCATCAACAGGCAAAGAATAATTAAAATATGATTAAAAGCATGAATTCTGGTGTGGGCGCCCCCGAGCGTGTGGGTTCTTCCGTGCGTGTGGGCGTCCCCGAGCGTGTGGGCGCCCCCGTGCGTGTGGGCTCCCCCGAGCGTGTGGGCGCCCCGGAGCGTGTGGGCTCCCCGGGCATGTGGGCGTCCCCGGGCGTGTGGGTGCCCCCGAGCGTGTGGGAGCGTCCCCGAGCGTGTGGGCGTCCCCGAGCGTGTGGGTGCCCGTGTGCGTGTGAAGATGTGGTACATATATACAATGGAATACTACGCCTGCATCAGAAAGGACGAATATCCAACTTTTGTAGCAACATGGACTGGACTGGAGGAGATTATGCTGAGTGAAATAAGCCAAGAAGAGAAGGTCAAGTATCACATGGTTTCACTTACTTGTGGTGCATGAGGGGTAACCTGGAGGACAGTGGGAGAAGGAAAGTAAATGAGAACTAGGGTAATCCAGGGAGGGAGACGAAACAACAGAGACTTTGGACACAGAAACAAACTGAGGGACTTGAAGGGAGGGGGGTAGAGGGATGGGAGAGCGTGGTGGTGGGTACTGTGGACACCTAGAGCGTGGAGCACTGGGTGTGGGGAATGGGGAATGAATCTTGGAACACTGGGATAAAAAATTTAGTAACAATTAAAAAAATGGGAAAAAAAAAGAAGATACACACACACACACACACACACACACACACACACACACACACTGGACTATTACTCAGTCATAACAATGGATGAGATTTTGCTATTTGCAACAACATCCATGGACGTAGACAGCATTAGGTGAAGTGAAATTAGTTGGAGAAAGACAGATATGATATGACATGAATTTACTTGTAAATGAACACACAAAAAAAGCAGGAACAGACCCATAAATACAGAGAAAAATCTGTTATTTGACAGAGGGGCAGAGGTGGGAGGAGGGATGGGTACAATAGATGAAGGAGGGTGGGAGGTACAGGCTTCTAGTTATGGAGTAACTAGAAGTCATGGGGATGAAAGGTACAGAATTTTTGTATGGTGACAGATAGTGGCTATACTTGTAGTAAGCCTAGTAAAACAGAGTCGTCCAATCACTATGTTGTATACCTGAAACTAATGTAATGCTGTGCCAACTATAATCAACTGAAATATATAAATCAATAAAAAAACAGATTAAACCCACTTATCATACCCAGAATGGGTCTTCTAAACCACTCTCTCCCATAAAAGGCTGTTTTAAGAGTAGTATCTTAATATCACTTCTCTCTCATTATCATTTCTCCTCACATGATTCGTAAGAAATGCTATCTTAAATATAATCTAGAAAGCTGGTTAGACACATATGTACCTGGGTAAAATAATTCACTATACTAACCTAAAATTAACTCTTCTTTTTTTAGAGAAATGCGAATTACAACAAGAAGAAATGGATATCATTATTCAAGGGCTTCTAAGAGGTCTTCAGTATAATGCAAACTAAAACCAGTAATTTTAATTAAACTAGTTTTAAAGCTGAGCAGTTATTCTCTGGCTTTTTATAATTGAATACATTTTTCTGCCTACTCTGAAACATTTTTTGAGTAGACATAGAGTAATACCCTCTAAATCTTTTTCTTTCTTCCTCGTCATGAGATATAGACCCACTATAATTTTATCACACACTCAAATAATTTCCAAGCACTCAAAATGTACACTGTCATAGATTTAGGTAGAGGTTTCCTATCTTTACCTCAGTACCCAACTTCCTTAATTGTAACCATGAAGTCTTTAACTTTTACCTAGATACCATTACAGGTTACTTCAAGAATGGTTACTTTCACAAAGATGACTCCTGACATTTAGAGAATGATCTAAGCTGATCTGAAGTTTTCTTATTGATTTTTCCCAGCATTGCGAGATAGCAAGGGCTCCACAATTAACTCCACCTTTCTATAAAACCTGCTCCTCCTGTAATCATTGGCAACACAATTTTTCCACTTGTCTAGGTTAAAAACCCAGAATCTCAAGATGTTACCTATCTTGTTCTCTTAGATTTAGCCTCCAATCTGCCATCGCATCTTAGTAACAGCATTTTTGAAATCTATCCATTAATTGACCTCATCTTCTCTACTGTTACCACAAGGCCCAGTCATCAAATCTCTTGCTGGATTGTTGCAGTATCTTCCCCTAACTAACTTCCTTTCTTCTCATTCCGTTGTACTTCTTTCCTCTATTCTTTTTGTTATTATTATGTTTATCTAGCCAACATATAGAAGTACATCATTAGTTTTTGATGCAGTGTTCGATGATTCACTGGTTGCATAGAACACCCAGTGCTCATCACAACATGTGTTTCTTTGATCTATTTTTAAACAGAAGCCAGAATGATCTCCCTAAATTAACTCAAACAATGTCAATTTTCTCCTTAACATTGTCCTGCAGTCCCCATTTCAATATGGGTAGAATCCATAGCTATTAAAGTGGTCTTCAGGGTCATATAATCTGATCCCCCAATTGTTCCAATTTTTCCTTTGTTCACTCCACTCCTAAATACGAATCCTTCCCTGTTGCTTGGACAGACCACTAATGCCCACACTTCAAGGATTTTGTGCTTACTAAATGCTCTTCTCACAGATCTTTGATGAAATACCAACATTTTACCAAAAACTTTCCTTTTCAAATTGCAACTCCATTGCTACCCTCTTCCCTATTCTTTCCCTGTTTTATTATTTTTTTCATAAGCCATCATCTAACAAATATTTTCTTCTGGATTTAGTATCCCCCACCCCGTGCTACATCCCAAACACTGTGAAACTGTGTCTGGCAAATGAGTATGCCATAAATACTTGCTAAATATTATTGAATAATTGCAACTTTACAGATGAGGAAATAAGAGATGATAATGCTTGTCCAAAGACAAACTAGGGTATGATATCTAGTATAGTACCTAACTCTCCATGCCTTACACCTATTCATTCTTCCATAAAAGAGTACCCAAATAACGATATTGGCAGGAGAATGGAATTTAGGGACATACTAGACAAAATAAACATTAGCTAAACTGCTACACAAATCTTATGACCTCTTCCTCTTACTGTGCTTCACTGGTACAATCAGGTTTATTCTTTGCTCAGAAAACAACCACAATCTAATTCTTTGTGTTTACTGCTTTCTGTGTATCAAGTACTGAGTTTTCATTAAAGATCATCGCCCTCGGGGCACCTGGGTAGCTCAGTTGGTTAAGCGACTGCCTTAGGCTCAGGTCATGATCCCGAGGACCTGGGATCGAGTCCCACATGGGGCTCCCTGCTCAGCAGGGGGCCTGCTTCTCCCTCTCTCACTCCCCCTACTGTGTTCCCTCTCTGGCCGTGTTTCTCTCTGTCAAATAAATAAAAAAAACTTAAAAAAAAAAAAAGATCATCTCCCTCATTAATAGTACCCACATCTGTTCTGTGAGGCATAACTTGTGTTTGGTAGGTAAAGTGTTGGTGTCTTAATACAATCTATGAAAAAAAATACATGTATATGCTACATACCACTACCCTTTATGTATGAGGAAACAAATACAGAGAATTTTTTTTGTGAACTTGGATTCATAAAATTCATATCTGATGGAAATGGGTTTCAGTCCACGTGACATATAATAGCCAGTCTTCTTTGACCTATGATGTGTTCTAATTACTTTCAAGTATGAGTCATGTGACCAGGCAGTAATGAGGTGGATTTCCCTAAGCCACAAAGGAAAAAAATATCGCACTTACTTCTAATCTTTCAATCATGATTCACATGATATGAATTTGGCAAGAAGCAGGGACATTACCTACTTACTCATTTTCTTGTCAGCTACTCAAGTCATCTACGTGTTCAAAGAAAACTTGATTAAACACAACCTGTAGTTCTTCTTTCCCTTAGTCCCCATATATACCACTTGCTATTTATTCACATAGTGTGAAAAAGATTTTATTCAAATTTCTACAACTTAGCTTTATACTCCACTGTATAATGGGTACCATGATATGATGTCAGGCTGATTGATACAGATTTTAAGAAACTAATATGTATTAGTTGCTACCATCATCTACACCATCTGACACACTATTTCCTGTATCTCCTGTCCAACAACTAGTTCAAGTACTAGGAGCAGGAACGTCTTGCATTGCAAAAAGCACAAGACTACCCATTAGAGAAACTGGCTCCAACCCTGCCTGTGCCAACCACTGACGGTGAAAGTTTTGGACACTGTAGTAACCTCTCTGAGCTTCTATTTCTTCAGCTATAAAGTGGAGTCAATAATACCAATACACTTTCACCAGTCATTGAGGCCCAAGTGAGAAAGTAAACTTGAGACACTTTTTTAAATGTTAAAAATGTCACTATAAAGTATTATTAATAATGAGATATCTTTTGAGAATCCTTTTAGCATATTTATCATAATTTTATTGGATCACTTGGGTAACTTAGGCCTAAGGAACTCTGCCCAAGGTAAAATTATTTCAATAAATGCCCAGGGTAGTGTGAGTGCACCATAAGCTTAAGTGAGATAAGAACAAGGTACTTCCAAAAGGAGGTAAGCTTTCTTTTTCCACCTGACAGTGGGCATTGCTAGGGATGAAGCATGGCTGGGGAAGTCTAGATACAATCCCACTTTTCCCCTTTATGGGGAATGGTCAGGGAAAAGGATTCTCAAAAAAAAAAAAATAATAACACAGGGGGACCTGTGTGGCTCAGAGGGTTAAGCCTCTGCCTTTGACTCAGGTCATGATCTCAGGGTCCTGGGATAGAGTCCCACATTGGGCTCTCTGCTCAGTGGGGAACCTGCTTCCCCCTCTTTTCCTGCCTGCCTTTCTGCCTATTTGTGATCTCTCTCTTAAATAAAATCTTAAAAAGTATATATAACACAGGAACTTCTGTTTGGGATCCAAAACCTGGCTGTGGAATGCAATCCAAAAAGAGATACAGATTAACCAAAAATAAATAAATAAATAAAAATAAAGGTAAATCATTCTTGCAATACAAAGAGCTAACGCATACAGCTCTCCTTAATGATTCCAGCTCAATTTTGGTTACACTCCTTGCTAGCATCATATAATTAGATACTTATTTGCTACTCTGTCTTCAAAAGCTTTGTATATGTGTGAAAGTCTTATCTCCAGAGCTAGACTTCCAGGTATAAATAAGTACTTCCTGGCCCTTACTGGTTGTGTCCTGCACAGAGACTAGCACTACCTAAGCCATGTTGGCATTTGGCATACATATCCCAGTCAGTTTAATGATGGATTCTTAGTCTAGACAGCCTCTTAAATTGATCTATAAAAGACCAGCCTACTGATAAAAGTTGACTGACAACTTCTCTTTATGGGGTTAATATACTCTGGATGTTTTCCAGATTATCAATACATACTGAGCATCCCAACCAATTAGATCTTTCCTATATGTTACACTTAATCCTCACACACACACAAATAAAATATTATATTACTTTTTTAAAAAAGATTTTATTTTATTTATTTGACCGAGAGAAATACAGCCAGAGAGGGAACACAAGCAAGAGGAGCGAGAGAGGGAAAAGCAGGCTTCCCACCAAGCAGGCAGCTTGATGTGGGGCTCAATCCCAGGTCTCTGGGATCATGACCTGAGCTGAAGGCAGTTGCCCAACCGAGTCACCCAGGCGCCCCAAAAGTATTATATTACTTTATTCTCATTTTCCAATAGATGAGGAAACTGAGGCTTATATTGCTAGCTAATAAAATAATTACCAGAAATACAACTGCATGATATCTTTTCCCAGTGTACGTAAGAATATACTGAAGCTCCAACTCCTTTTGAATAAAATAAGAATAAAAGCCATTTAAGGTAGTTTCCCTGAGCAGCCAGGATGCCTCCCCTCAGTATGCCTGCCAGGGCTTGGCCTAGTTTGTTTATCAAACAAACATTATCATTTTGTTTCTCCAAGAGTGACTGTACTTTAGGGGAAATGCAGCAAAAGCACCAGAGGGTTCCCTTTAATCTAAAAGTAGAAATAAGATTATTTGGTTAAGAAAGAACCTCTATGGATGGACAACATGTTTCCTGCAAAAGAGGTGGAACTATGCAAGAAACTTTCAAAACCACAGATTAAAGGACAAAGCATCCTCAAAAGCCTGGAAATGCATAACAGTATTGCCAAAAATCATAGAAAAATATTAGTAATTCCTTTAAAAGTGAACATCAAATCTAAGAAACTGGAAAACTTCTTTGGAAAAAAAAGGACTTCACAAACGTTCATGATAATAACGACTTTTAACCAGCGAACAAAGATAAAGATTAAAGGGTTAGACAAAGTCTGATATAGTATCTTGCCCCTACTAAAACGCATACTTAATATTAAGATGAAAGCTTCCTCAAGGCACAATCCCTATCTTACAGTCCCTGTGAATCTAGCCTTTGACAAAGTTAAATCACCTCCATATTTATTATAAGATATAAAGGCTACCTCATTATTTTGTTACCTGATATACTAAAAAATTCCAAGGCAAGTTATTCAGATGCAATACAGCTACATCTTTGAAAGAAAGAGTGATCTCTGTTATATCTGGACTCACGAGCTCTCCAAACTTCTTTTAGAGAAATTAATACTAAGCTATGAAACATAATCAGTTTCTGTCTACAACTTGCTTGGCTTCAAGGGTTCGCCCATTAATTCCAGCATTGCCAGAGTTAGTCATTATAAATACTATCTCAAAAACACTTACATAAGTCATTTGAATTTCAAGGAGACCATTGGCCCTATTGCACATCTTAATGTTTTCCTTCAGGAAAAAATATAAATTATTGCTAACTTTTTTTCATATTTTTTTAAAAATGTGCTTTTTACCATATAAAGATTTAGAAATATGCAAATAAGGGCTAAATATATAATGATAGGTGAAAAGTATTCTTTTAAAAAAGGTGATATACAAACAACTGAATTATTTTAACCTCAAAGACCCTTGTTTATAAAAAGCAAGAAACTAAAGAAATTTTACCTTGCTTAAAACTTTCTTTTGAGCAACACTCTCACCAAAGTCCTTACTTGCCTTTGATAGTAGAAATGCCTGCATCTTTATGACAGGAAGATTTTGGGTAAAAAATAAGAGAGGTAAATAGAGACCTTTAAACAGTGTATGAAAGTTATGGCCAGAAGAGGACTGTGATGGATCATCAGGAGTCTTGTCTGTAGGTAAGTGCATATCCACACCCTGTCACCATGTTGGGAGATTTGACAGATGAGCCTGGACCATTTTATGGGTATCTCCCATCCTTCCAGAAGGAAGACGTAAAAGACTATTTCAAATAGTATGTACACTATAGATGAAAGGTCAAGATCAACCAGGTCTATAGTTCTCATCCACGGGCAGTTTTGCCCCAGGATACATTTGGCAAGGTCTGAAGACCTTGAAGAAGGTCTGGAGAAGGAACATTGCTACAAGCATCTGTAGAGGTGATACCAGAGATGTTGCTAAATATCCTGCAATGGACAACTGCAACCAGCTCCCCACAACTGGTAGTTATCCAGGCTAGGCTAGACTAAAATAGCCTAACATAGCAAGCCAAAGAGGGTTTTCTAGGAAAGGGTACAAACTGATGTCACATACTGGAAAGGTTTCACCACAGCTCATAAGGCTGTCTTCTCTCAATTTCCTAGGCCAGTATGTGATCCATGAGCCCTTCCTCTGCATCAGAAACATTTAGGAATAGAATTACATATTCCTGATGTCAGATGTGTTATCAGAACTATAAAGGCAGAGCCCAGAATTCTCAGCAAATTTTTATTGACTTCCCATGTGATTCTTCTGTAGATTGTAATGTGGGAATCACTACTTCATTTCTCTGTTGAAGTCATTCCCTTCTGTATTGTCAATTATCACCTCTCTGTGAGTGATTCTTCCAGAACTCCCAGTGACAAACTAATGGAATCTCTACAAGGGTATAAACTTTGGTTATTCATTACTGTACATCTAGTGGTTTAATTGATGAAATAAAACAAGTGGCGCCTACATCATCAAAAATAATTATCATCTTTTGGGAGAGACAAGGAAAAATAAAATTAGCTACCCATTTATTTAGTACTTCTCCATTCTGTATACTGCACTAAATGTGTGACAACATTAACACATTTAATCCTAACAACAGCACAGTGAAGTAGATACTAAAATCATTCTCACTTTGCAGCTAAGAAAAATGGGGCTCAGTGAAGTCAAGCAACTTGCCCAAGATCACAAAGCAATTAGTGGAAGTCAGAATTCAACTTGTGTTGCATTTAATGGAGGGTATACATGGACAAGAAGTACTATTCCCTGCCTAAGTCTCCCATATTTTCAGGTTCCTCATATGATGTAAACAGAAGTTGAGGTAGGGGGACAGATATTCCTGGGAAATCCCCTTAAAGGTGTTAACACAGCTTGAAAGCACACCATTTTGCCCTCATACTTCTTTTCTTCTCCCCATATGGAAAATAGAAAGAGCATGCAGTCATCTTGGACCAAAAGATGAACTTGAGAGTAGAAGCCTCACACTAAGTAGAGCAGACCATAAATCATAAGGACTCTGGGTCCCTGATAATTCTGAATTCACTATATTGGCCCTGAACTAAGTATAGTCTATATGACAGAAAAATAACTCTTCATTTGGAGGTTTTAAAATATGTAGCTGAATCTGTATCTAATTAAAGCATGTGAAAGACTGTACAAATTGTTAATATTATTATTGGGCATTAATAATTTAGGAGAGAATTAAAATGCAATATTTCACATTGAGGTATAATTAACATTTTAATGTACCATAACCTTCATGTGGGAAAGCAAATGAAATGAACTCTGTCACTTTGGCCTTTACTTTAAAATTCCTTTTCTTTTTTTTCTTTTTTTTTCTAAAGATTTTATTTATTTATTTGACAGAGAGAAACACGGCTAGAGAGGGAACACAAGCAGGGGGAGTGAGAGGAGAAGCAGGCCTCCTGCTGAGCAGGGAGCCCGATGTGGAACTCGATCCTGGGTCTCCAGGATCATGACCTGAGCCAAAGGCCGTCGCTTAAGCAACTGAGCCACCCAGGGGCCCCTCAAATTCCTTTTCACAAAAAATTATTAATTTGATTAATTCAGTGATATGGAAGACATTTTTTTATGTTTCTATACCGTAATCTTTAAAAACAGTCTATGTAATATACTAGAAAATTTAACAAAGTGTTACAAAGGAATTAAGAAAGCTAGGGGAAAAAATTAGGAATCTAATGTATTAAGCACACAGTATGTGCTTACTGTGCCAGGAAACAGAAAAATTCAACATTCAGACACATTCCCTACTTTTATAGAGTTCATAGAGTATTTGGGAGACATATAATTAGATAAGTTCTTACACTGCAGTGTCCTACTCAGAATGACAGAGAAAACACATCATGCTGTGAGACAATGTCAAGGGAGCCTTATTGGAAAGCACTACAGTATGTCAATCACTAAATAACTAGGAAGTTATTTCAATTGCTTGAACTTCATTTTCCTAATTTTTTTTTTATTCATGAATAGCCATTTTATTTCATCTGAATCTTACAACACTAATAGGATGTTAATAAACTCCTAGCATACCAACTTTTCAAAATGCTTTCACATCTCTTTTTTTTTATTTTTATTTTTTTTATTGTTACTAAAATTTTTTTTTCCAGTGTTTCAAGATTCATTCCCCATTCCCCACACCCAGTGCTCCACGCTTTAGGTATCCCCAGTACCCACCACCAGGCTCTCCCATCCCTCCACCCCCCCTCCCTCCAAGTCCCTCAGTTTGTTTCTGTGTTCAAAGTCTCTGTTGTTTCGTTTCCCTCCCTAGATTACCCTAGTTCCCATTTGCTTTCCTTCTGCCACTGTCCTCCAGTTTGCCCCTCATGCACCGCAAGTAAGTGAGACCATGCGAAACTTGACTTCTCTTCTTGGCTTATTTCACTCAGCATAATCTCTTCCAGTCCAGTCCATGTTGCTACAAAAGTTGGGTATTCATCCTTTCGAAGATGTGGTACATATATACAATGGAATACTATGCCTCCGTCAGAAAGGATGAATTTCCTAATGTTTTTAATGGGGATGACAGTGTTTCCTCCAAAGGATAACTGTTAAGAACATTGCATATTGCATTTAAAAGACAGCACAGTGCCTTGAACATACTGAGCCCTCACTGTACCTTAGCTAGTACAGACTGTTATTTACTACATGCAATTGTCCTATTCTCGCTCTAAATGTATTGCTGTTCTAATTTATAAAGCAAAAACAAAAGCTCAAAGATAGAAATGTTGCCCAATATCACCCAAATTGTAAAAGAGTCAGTTTTCAGATTCACATCTAACAGCAATACATTGCTTATAATTTTAATATCTACCTTAAAAGAATAGAGTGTACTTTAATTTTTCAGATATCTGACATCAAAACCATGTAGCTGTTAACTGTTCTCTACTTGACTTCTGTTTATGTAAAATGCAAGGCCTTATTCACATAAATAATTTTGCCTGGCACATCTTCTAAGTACCACTCAAGATTGTTTGCCTGGGTTGGTGTGATACAGCCAGTAACAGCAGCAGATCCCTAGTTTAAAAAAAAAGCCTAAGAATTTTTTTAAAAAGATCTTTAGGTCATCATGCCAAAATCAATTTGCTCAATTAATGGCAGGCACTGGCATTCTACCAGTCAACTGCTTCTAGTATATGTCAGGATCACCATCTGATCTGCCACAGTAATTACTGCAGTTAACTGCACAGAGGTGAGTGTGGAGAAGAAAGCAAGGTTCCCTATCACTTCTTGACTTCTAAGCAAAGTTCTCAAAAAACAAATACAAGAGATTCTGGCAATCTGAAACAGGATAACTCTGTGTAAAACAGGGGGTTGAATCCAGAATGGAATGTTTTTGCTGTGACCTGAGGTCCACTTCTAGATCAGAGTTCATTGTCATGTCTTAGTCAAATGTAAAATACTTCTCGAGTGTCCTTCCTTCTCTTTTGCATCTTTGAACACTTGTGTAACTTTCATCTAGACTGATGGGGAGAAAATAATAGTTGTCCATGAAGAAAAATATAGAGGAAAAAAATCACTACCAAATGATTGTTGATGTAGACACAGAGATAGATAATTCATATTATTCAACATAGAACATATAGATTAGGCTCTATATTGGTATGAATGTTTGATTTTTCCAGTCATGATGTTACGTAATGGTGATTTATACATTTATTTCCCTATCAAAAAGTTCCCCTAATTAAAATGTAAAAGTAGTCAAATAGTTCTATCCAAAATACCACCTACAAATAAATATTGCTCTGGACTGTTGTAAAACAAAATTAGCCCTTAATTTCATTAACTTCTTATATTGCAGCATAAAAATGAAAGATGCAAGATGGTCCCTTAAATGTTTTTAGTCTCATGCTTTATCTTCAAGGAGATGTAAAAGCAATTCCTTATACCTAATAATCACCATTCCTATAAAGATTTTTATGCTTAGTCCAAATTTAAGCCAAATTTCTCAAGAACATCCTTAAATTACCTTTAAATCCTATTTTTACCAAATCTTTTTTTTCTGGAGCTTTTTCCAAGAACACAAAAACATAATGAATCTGTTTTGTTGCCTTGTAGAGATTCTAATACCTGAGGGTAGGTTGGGGGTACTTACAGATTCTAAGAATGTACTCCCTACAATCCTGATTTAACAGGTCTGCATCTTAGCCACAGTTCTGCATTTTAGCAGTCTCCTCCCACCACTTGATGGGTTTGGCATGCAGAGGATCCTTTGATCATTTTGAGAAATGCTCATTAAAACCAGAATGGGTCTGCTATCCAGACCCCACTTTTTACTTTAACTTCTACCTCCACTTTTTACTTTTCTCCGTCTTTCCACCCATCTCTGACATTTTCACGTCTAATCAGCACAGAATACATCCATACCTCAAAAGTATGGGCGTTCTGTTTCTCTCCTGAGCTAATCTTTTCTCTCCTCTTCTACCTGGAAAACTCATTTACTTATCCATTAAGGTTCAGAAAAATATTACCCCCTTTATGAAGTTTCCTCTTCCCCCTTCTCTTCAGGAATGTCCGTATCACCATGTATATATTTGTTATAGTGTTTATTGAAACCTATAGTTGCTGTTACAGTTACAGATTATGGGTCTGTTTTCCATGCTAATTTGTCCATTCACAGACAGATGAATATCACATATTATTAACCTAATAAACATATTGAATTATAATCTGACACTAGAATCACCTCATCTAGGGGCCAGGGGAACAGTTGCCTGCATTTGTCATTGTTCTTCTGAGGTAAACATAATTCTAATATCTCTAATTTCCTTTAATAATTTATACTGTTTGACAAAATTTTATCTAAGTTTTACCTGAACTTCCTCGGAAAAAAATATTTCTAAGAGAACATAGTCTCATCATGCTATTGCATCATTCATTACCATATATACAAAATTTTCCTTCTGAAATTGATTTCCTGACATGGTGTAGTCTAGAAATTAATTATTATGTCATGATAGGAAATTAAGGAACATTTTACTGGATAATGTAAACTAAGTTTTTAGAATCTGGGATAGGTAAAAAAGCAGTTCTACTCATGGAATTCCAGTCTATTAGAAAACCCTGTATTAGATGGCAAGAAATGTAACAAATAGTGCTCTCTGAATGATGCAAAATATACACTGCAAATCATCTATCAATCTACAGCACCAGAGAAACTTTCAAACATAAGTGTGCTTTGTTGTTAATGTGAGCAAATTGTGCCCACATGAATATTCTCTTTCCAAGTGCACTGGGGAAGGAGACTGACATATCATGTGTGGTTTTAGTATTTAAACTTTCTCAGTACTGGCTTTTTAAGAATGAAGTCTGGCATAATTCCCACACAGTACACAGAGAAACTTCTGTTTACTTTGGAAAACTATCCTGCTTATATGGATTCTCTAACTTATGGGCATGTCTTTATGGCCATCAATATTTCTAAATGTGTAAATGGTAAAAATCCCTTTCCACTTTTGTCAGAAAATCAGAATGTCTCAGAGCTAGACTCTCCTGTCCCTAATTCTTTTCCTTTTATTTACTTTTCTTCCGTTGTGGCTGTGAATGATGATATGGACTTTTGTATAACACACAATGGCTGCCTGATTACATCTTAAATGATCTTTGTACTTCACTCACTTGCAGCCTTCTCAACTCTTCTAAACAGGTAGATCAAATAAAGTCAGCAAATGATTAAAGTGAAGGGCTCAGGAAAAGTATGGGGCTGGATTATATGCAAATATTTTGATACATGACTTTGATACATGGCATATCTGAACACAGGACTCCTCTGCAAGATTTAGAATTCCATGGTCTTGATGACCTGAAATGCTTCCCTGCTTGCCTTTTGTGCAATAACACAAATCTGAACCACTGTGTTCCAAGTGAACTAAAGCTCTGATTCTCAAAAAGCCTTCCCAGTGCAATCCAGTCTGCCCAACAACACAGGGATATATTTTAGTTCTTAGAAATGTACGGTCTTCACCTCTAAGTTGACACATGTCTAGACACTCAAATAGGTTGCATATGTCTCAAGAGCAGGAGCCAGGCACCATATGTGTTCTATCGCCCATAACACATACTTTAAATACCCACCAATTCCCTACTCATCTTTTTTTTTTCCAATTCCCTACTCATCAACTCTTAACCAACACCATAAAAGGATTTTTACAGTACTGCATAAGTAGTTTTTAATATTTCCAGTGATATCTAGATCTAGCCATTATCTATTAGTTAAGGACTGTTTTTGTCTCAAAATATCAGAACAACAAAATTATGGAGTTAAAAAAACCAATCAATCTTCCAAATCAACACATAGCTAACTAACACAAGTTTGATATTGTCCATTTCAAAGAAAAGAGCCCACTTGTTAACCAAATAATACTATATCAAATAGAGGTTACATTCCAAAACCTACTTTGGACTGAAATTTTCTTTCTAGTCTAGAGAATGCTATGTCTCATACAAAAACAATGTTTCATCAACTATTCAGTCTTTTTTCCATAAGCAATTTCTTTAAAAACATATTAAAAACCATACAATTTTAAAGCAAGTTACTTTAGCTTATATCTTGTAGATCCCCAATCACCATTTTACAAGGAGAAAACTGAGGCCCAAGAGATTGAAGTAATTTTCTCTCAGTTACCTAATTAGTCAGTGACAGAAATGGAACTACTACTACCAGTGTTGAGACCTCAAATTAATTCTTTTGTTATACTTCATTGTTTTATTTACAGGACAATATATAGAATTTTAAATTAGAATTTTAATACATACAAATGAATTAAACAATAATGAACGCCACTATAAATGAAACATGCACATGAAGATAAACGAGTGCATGCACAATGCATTCCATGATAGACTGTCTGAATTTGCACAAGTGCACAACACAACTGTTCTTAACTCACGAAGTTAAAGATGATTGTATTCGAAGGGTTTGGAAAATATGAGCATTTCTTACCTGGAAGCTGTATGAGGGGTTGATAAAAGACATTAAAAACTTGAGCTATAGTTAGACATTAGATTCTTCTGGCACTGAAGGTTTCCTTTTACCTGGGTTGGAGGGGGCTAGCATTTTTAAAGAAGGTAGGCCAAAGACTTCAGAGAGATCATCCAATACATAAGACTTCGGCGTTGTTACATTGTAATATTACGTTGACTATAGGTTGTTATCACCTAAGTCTTCCTATTGGCCAGTTATGGCTCTATTTTTCTATTGTACCTGAAATCTCTACCATTACAGTCACTTCTTTAAGTTAGAAAATGTAGGTGGGAAAATCATTTCAGAACTTGCCATGCCACTCCACCCCAGGTAATGAAAAAAACAGGATTAGCTCTAGTGCTTTTGAGCTCTAAGAATGCATACCTTGGCAGGGCAGGAGGGAGAGGTTGCTATGTATAACAGAAAAACTAATGATGAGAAAGGACTCTTCCTTTTAAACTGCCTCCAATTTTCCAACACCAATATCCACATATAGTTAGTTAACTAGGGATGTACACTTTGAAGAACATGAATGATATCCTCTTAACATATTTCCTAATACCCATGATCCATACCAAGGAGCTTTTATCCCACCCCATGAAAGCTAACAGGGCCTCACAGTCTGATGGACAAACCCTTTTAAAAACCCACTCTGATACTTCAACATCCTTTAAAGATTTAACCACCTCCATGAACTTCCTTTGCCCTTTTATATAAAAGCTGACATCTTGACAGTTTTAATAGGTACCCTGGAGAGAGCAAGGAAAGTGGAGGAAAAATGCTCATTCCAGTTGCTTTTTTTCTTTCTAAATACTAAGGCATACAAAAGAAGTAATCAGTATTATAGAAACTCAAATGAAACAAAGAACAGTGACATTTCACAGCTCTTAACTATGAAGAAACCTTACAAAACAGCATCAGTGTTATGACATACAACATCAACAAAAAAGTTAGCAAATTTGGTTATGACACATTGAAATGGCTGCACCCTTAATCTTGCAAGAGTGGTGACTCCTTTGTTTCAAATATTTTTTTCTTTGCATTAGAATGTTTTCATTTGTTTACATCAAAACTAAGTTTACTAATTCTTTATGTATCAGTTTCTTAACAATTTTTCCCCACAATTTTAAAAGAGCAGACTGATTGTGCCAACAACAATAGAGGATATTGTGTGACCCTATTAGCTTTCAAATGAAGAACACCTTCTCTTAGTGATCCCTAATTCCTTAAAGAAGCTCACCAAAGGACTACAGAATGGATTCATTCCACATATACAATGACTTTCAGTCCCAATGGGAAGAAAGACTAAGAAATAAAGGAATGAAATACCATTTCTACATCTAAAGTGTAGATCATGCTTGAAGAATATATCTGTGCTATGGAATTCTCAAATCATACAAAGAATAAATAAGTAGATCTTTTGCCCAAAGTTGGATAATAGTAAAAGAAGACTTGTGTGGTCACATCTTTACTTCTTTCAAAATCCCCACCCACCTGCTTTCAAAATTAATGTTTACAATGAAACAGATTACATTAGAAAGCAAAGTTACTCACCATGGAGGAATCACTGCTTCCACTCCCGATCGGAGCTCCCTCAGCACAGGTTGGGAGGTGGGTAGAAAGTTGACTAGCCCTGCCCCCATCTATGACATCACAATCTACCTCATAAAAGGTAGTGAAAGTGCTCTGAACTCCTGTCTGATTTCCGAGAGATACAGAAAAGAGTGAGTGAGAGAGAGAGCAAGAGAAAAAAAAAATACGTACCCTAATGGGAAGGGATTAGGGAAGTGGAAGAGGGAGTGGGTCACTGGGAGAAAGAGGCATATGAAGGAATTAGGTGCTGAAAGAGATATGGGTGGGCATCCATGATATTAAGCAGCCCGGCCATATGAATTCCTCAGTGGCTCTCTTGAACAGATAAATGAACCACCTGGGAGAAGGAGAATGAAGAAGCACCCTGCCTTGTCAGGCATTATTGGGGACAATCATAGTGGGGTTCAAAGGGGGGATAAAACCCCTATTTAAAGTATTGAAGATCACCAAGACAGAAAGCAAGGGCTGCAGCTCTTAAAGCCTGGAACGGTATGTGGGGATTTTCAGATGTCTTTCTTGCAAGTTCCATTGCCCTGCTGCTGTGTGACCTTCATCAAGCCCTTGGCTAGCAGTACATGGTACTAAAAGGATACTTACCTCTTTTATTGGAATCACTGAAGAACTAATGCATTCATTGTTGCTACAAATGCCACTCTTTTTACTCTTCCTTTTTGTACCCAAGGAGGGGCTGTGTGACAGGCACATTTTAAAAAGATAAGCCAACAACCAATGCCTATTTCTACTTCTTAAAATGTTATCTTCCGCATAAAGTATTACTGTCAATCTTGACCAGGTTGTCTGTGTGTACTGAATATAACATATCTCTAAATAGGGTTATTAGTGCCTAGCTTCAAAACTGGAGAAAAATTGAATGGGAAAATCTCCATAAGCATAGGATTCCTACACTGCCACTGTCAGAGGTCAAGTTTAAGTGACCCAGTGCTGCTAACGGACCAAGCATTTCTGTCAAACATGAGGGAAGCTATAGTCATATAGCTTTATTTAACCTCTCAGTCTATTTTGGGGGTGAGAGGGCAGGTAAATCAGGCAAGATGTGGAAATAATATGGAGAACACTAAGGTCTTTTTTAAAATGGAGATTTAGAAGTTAAAAATTGAACTACTCCAAGTTGTTGAGTGAGTAGTATGACAAAACAAAACGGGGTGATATTGAAGATCAGGTAGGTCCTGAAACTATCCACATGGAAGCCAAAATTTTATCTTCCTGGTGGGATACATGAAAAATGAAACCCATTCTTTCTATAGAAAATATTTTAGTAAAATTAATAGCTTACAATTCATGGCATCGTTAATGGGTAAAGCCCAAAGAGAGTTTGTTTCGATATGCAGTAAACAATATTCTTTATTGGAATTTTTTTCTCATGTTTCAAGCAAATAGAAGTCTCTTTTTAGTCTTGTAATTCTTAGCTCACTAAATATTTAAGTGTAGTAAATAATCACAATTTAAAAATTATTCAAAATAGGCAGGTTAGGGAGCATTTTGAAATACAGATGCTACTGCATTCAAACGGATAATGGATTTGGCAACATTACTCCCATCTTTTACTTCAAGATAAATGTTAAAGACATTTAAAGAATGTCTTTAGAGAATTAAAGGCAAAAGAAAAGAAAAAATACCAATTTTATGAAGAAAAAATGGAATTTTTGTTATAATTGATGTTTTCTGTACTTATTAGAGGAAGCAGTGATACTCCGCATGTTTCCCTCTCTGTATTATTGTATTTCTAATTTCAGTAATTCTAATCTAAATTCAAATTCTGTATTCAACGCTTTTCTGTGAATTCTCACAATTAGTGGCCCTATAAAGCCTTATTTTCTTTCTATTTTTACTTATCGGATCATTGACCAGTTGGCTTATCCTTGCTTTTTTATGCTTTATAAAGATACCATTTGCTTTAGAAATTAGGCATCTCCTGAGTTTCCCATCACAGGGACTGTGCTATTCATTTACCATTATTTCTCAGGTTCAAAAACTACTCTTATGTATTATAAACTAATTTGTGTCATCTCACCTTTCATACAAAATTAAATGTCAGTATTTTAATATTATGGATGGAAACTGCTCATTCTTCCAATGAACACCTTAAAATTTTTTACTTCCAACAAAGAAGGTACACATTTGCCAATGTTAAGATATCAGAATAAAAATGGGTTAAACACTTTTAAAAATATTGAATCAGAACTGACTTATGTTGATATTTCTTATTATTTACTGCTTATTTGGAAATGGAACATGACTTCAGGAACCCAATGCAAAACTAGGCTGCATCAAAAGGATGCAGTGGTGAACTGTGCTGACTTTTTTGGTAAATTTAGTAAGATTGATTGATTGCAATGTCTTTAGTTATATTAGTTAAAAAAATTATTTGTCGCACAATGCAGTGCCAGGACCAGATAATTTCCAACTCTTCTTAGGATCTAGCCTCTTGACATTTTTATGAAAACTAAATGTCAATACAATTATGGAGCTGATGCATACTTTCTATGATATCACATAAATGGATGAGTAATCTTTTCAAGACAAAGTATGAAGTAAAGTGATTTTAAGACTTTGGTCAAGAGACTTCATTACTGAAGTCAAGGTTACAACTTTTTTCTGAAGAGATGTAGGATTGGTTTCAGAATTTCACTTGTTGAAAAAATGTTCCTATTTGACACTTCAAAAGATAGAAGTCAGGTGGAATAATTAGTATATTCTAAAAGAATAATCCGGAGGTGTGTTTATAAATTAATTAATTGTGGAAGACATGATCAGGCAGTTGGTATGCAAGGCGACCAAAATGTTACTGAAGAGAAACATCTCAGCAAGACAGAATCCAAATAATTTTGATAGCAACAGATTTCAACTGGGAGTCCCTAGATAAAGAGATTCTACTTTGGGTTTGTTTTATGATGGTGTCTCACATACAAAACCTTGGACTTAAAAGAGTACGTTGTTCTTATAAGATAATGCTGACTGGAACTTCTCCAGGAACTTCTCTAATTTGAGAAATATATTTGCATAGGAAATGGATGAAAGAGGTCAAGGTACAGATTGCAGATTTGACAGAAGATCTAGCCAGAGTTCCAGTCAAGTTCATTATCAGCAAAGCATCTGCACAGATGAAGGCATTCAGAGAAAAGCAAAAAAAATAAGATAAAGTATTGATGATGAAAGAAAAGATAAAGTCTAAATTAAGTAAGCTTGCCTTCAAGAGAATTGGATTAGGGTGAAATACTTGAAATATATTTATTGCCCACAAAGAAAATGTTCAAGATATAGTAAGACAATATGTTCTGAAGCAGTAAAAGAAATCTGAAGAATGAAAACTACACACTGCCCATCAAGAAGGCTTCCATAAGATACATGGGCCATAACATGGCACATATTTCTCTCCTAAGGGCTGTGATAAAAGTCATATTTTATAAATCATTTAAATTAAGCTGGAGAAAGCATTTGACAAAATAATCTGTAGGAACAGAATGAGAAGATAGCAAATTAAACACACTTCTATTTCTAGAATATAGTAAACCAAGAACAACAGTGAATACACAGAGATAGCTATCAATAGACAGCCTGCTGTTCTTGCTGAGAACAAGAAGATGAGAAACTAAATAGAAAAAAGAAAACCCAGTGGACTACATGATTTAACAAAGCACAATAGACAGAAAAACTTAACCTCTTCATGGAAATTATTTGCCATTACACATAAAGGACTTAGAATACCTTCACCCAACCAATACTTAATACTGTGCCTTTTAAGTGGTTGGAACACCCTAGAAATGTTGTTCAATGAATCAGAAAATATCCTTATGTGAACAGGAAGTATAACTCTTTGAAGCCCTGATTGCTGATTTGTCAATAGAAATTAGGAACAACATATGGAAATGCTAAACTTTTTCTAGAAAAATAAGATTGTCAAAATCTGTCTTGGTTTTGCTATGGAGTCTTAATTTCCTTCATTTTGAATCATCTGAGGTAATGGAAAATTGTGCAAAATCAGTAATGAGATTCCCCAGATAATATTTTGTATAAGGTTCTAATATTCATTTTCTCTTATTTATTTATATCTTTTTATATCAACCTATTAACATTTTAGCTTCTTTTTCATCTAAGTGCCTTCAGTTGAAGGATTCTTGAGGTATATCCAAGTAGGAACAAGAAAAAAATCACAGTGGATTTAGGTAACCAATTCAAAATAATGTATTTCTTGACTGTAGCTGACAAGTCCAAGTGTACAGAGGAAAACCAGAAAGCATAAACTAATTACAGATACTGTTTCTAAATTAAGGTATTCTATCCAACACTGTGGGTTCCCATAATTATTTGGTTCAACTTGAGGGAACAGGTATTATCTGGATTTGTTCTCACATATTTAAAACTAGTTAAAAATGAGGAGACAGCTAAGACACTTAATTATTTAAAATATATTAATAAAGAAAGAACATCTTAGAATGAAATGAAATAAATTATAACAAACAGACAGTATCTCAAAATCAGAGTATGTCTCATGGGAAAAATGTTAGAAAACAGTACTTCTTCAATAGTTTGCCTGTGTTGCAGAGATACCAAAAGAAAGATATGTACAATTAGTGTCCCTCATCCAGGTACTTCCCATGTGTCTAATTTCTAAGTTTTCATAAAACATTACTCATCATTGGCTGCCAAATAATGTTCCAAATATTAACTTAAATCTAAAACATTAATTGCTAATAGAGTAAGATGTGAATTGTTTGCCTTCTTTTTAATTCAAGGCTTTCAAAACTTGAATAGTTTCTAAAACCTAAAGAAATGAAAAAGTTTAGTGACTGAAGAAGTAATGGCACTGACATTTCTGAGGCAGAGATAGTCTCCATAATGCCATTAGCCACTTCTACTTTAATGCACAGTAATGAACATCCTCAAAATAAAGTAGAAATGTCTCCGTTTACAACCTCAGGTGATGCAGTCAAATCAATCTATTGAGTTGATTCAAGTTAGGTCAACCTATGTCTCCCCTTAAGGTATAAAGAGTTCTTTGCTTGGTTCATGTTCCAGGTTTGCCACAAAGGAGTCTGTCTTCTTTAAAGTGAGAGCATTATAATATAAAGTATTTTTTTTCTATGCATAAAACAAATTGGATAACCAACTGGTTTAATTTCATCAGAGAAAAACTGATTTTTTTAATGAATAGATTGAATTGATAAGTTTAGGGTCACCATCACTGAGTATATAACTAAAGAGATACTTTTTATAACAGAGCAATATACAAGCCTCCTTTGCATGAGACTATTTAAATTCAAGGAGACACCTGACAGGTGTGGTACAGCAGACTCAAAACTTCTTGTGATGACTGGCACTTAAGGAGATTTTCACTTTTCTTATAAAAATGCCCATCTCCCATTTTTTCCATATGTAACACCTTGAATTTGTCAAATGTCAATTTTATAAGACTGGGAGAATGAATTTGCACTGAAAAAGCACTTCAGGTTTATTTTTCCCTGAAGGTTTGCATAATTTGTGTTGTATAAAAATCAGTGACTATGTACACTGATAAAAATGTAAGGAAGTCTTAATGCAGGAATGAAAACGTAAACAGATTGGGAGGGTTAGACTATTTGGAGAAAGATTGATTTTTCCAGCAACCCATCTTCCTAGTAAAGTATATGCAAAGAACTATGGCCATTCTGCCAATGATAAATACTTGTTTAATTTTCTTACCACTACAGAGTATTTCTAACACCCTTCCATCCATATTTATAATCTGAAATTTGTTTCAGTCTTTTTCTAGATCTGGACTCTCTTACTGTCCCATAGTTTCAGAAAAGTCTGTTAAGCCAATACTTAACAGCTTCCCCTCTAGAAAATCTGGAGAAAATTCTTTGGAATTGCTATTAATTTTCTGAATACATCCCCCTCTTTTTTTTCCAAATCAAGCATTAGAAATGCATGACAGACCTCAAACTGAAATAGCTAGCAATTTAGATTTGTTTCCATTACTACAACTCCGATCAGTAAAGATAATGAAGAATTGACACTACACAGAATCAGAATAGATTAAAAGAAAAAGACTCTTTCCCCAAATAAGAGTAAAAATTGTACAAAAGTACAAGGCTACACAATTAAGTACAATGCTTGTTTCAATGACTGATTCAGCCCATTACAAAATACACTATTTTTTATAGATGAAATACAGAATTTTTCAAATAAAACGCAATTCTCATCTCAACAAATCACATTTTAAAAATGTTTTTAAAATATGGAATACAAATAATCTATAATATATATTTTAAAATATATAATACACATAGCATTGTACAAATAAGTCCCATGTTTTCTTTTCCCTAAACTGTCTTGGGTCAGATATGTCACAGTTATCAACCACTAGTTCAGTTCCTGATTGCTGATTCCTGATTCAGGAGATAAGGGAGTAAATATCACATCACGTGTATTTGTTGCATGTGTATGTTTGTGCATATGCACATATGCCAAAATCAAGCAGCACTAATTTGATCATTATCAGCCTCCAGTATTGTATGAATGGTTTGCATTTATTACCATGAATATTCTCATTGAATTTAATTAATTAGAGTCCAATTTTTTTTAATGATGTGAAACAGGCAAGAGAAACTATAACTGACTGCTTATTCTTCAGTTTTCTCTTTACCAATTCAAATACTACCAGTATCACAAATTATATTAGCTCACCTTGTCAAGTTTTCCACCGTAACCCAATTGAGAGGGATTCAAATTTGGAAAGGAGAGATTTAAATGGCAAAGAGCAGAAGTGCACATTTAGGGGAGGTTACTCAATCCCTCAGAAATAGGGTAGGGTTCCATTCCATCAGGCTGAAGGACATAGGAAGCTAACATTACTTGCCTCCAAGCTCTGCTCCTATATTTTGTTAAGTATGAGAAAAAGACATTTATATATAATAAAATCTATTAAAATTTGTAGCATTTTCATGTGGCATCAATTATAACTTACAATCTATGTCCTTCCATCTGTAACCTAAACACTGAATTCCTGTCCAAAGTAGGGTTAATTGCTCTTGTGTTCTGGCTTCATTGTTTTAATGATGTATTTGAAGTTAAAAAAAATGGAATTTTTCAGATTTATCAGAATGCTTGATGTTTAGCATTCCACATTCTAAAATTCCACATTAGTGTTTCCAGTCTCAGAAAAATTCAAAAGTATAAATATAGGGAAGCTAAAGATAATCAAAGGTGATGGAATGGTTTTTATTCCTCTAGATCTAAATGTACAACTTCATTTTAAAATTTAAAAGAATCTATTAAATCCTCTGAAATCTAGTGAATAAAAATTAAAAACAACAATCAAATATACAGGTAATATCCACATCATGGCATTGGAACGAACTTGTATTCAAAATATGTTTACATCTTTGAGAAAAAACTGGCTCAAACTTACTTGCAGTACATAAGGGGTAATATAGAGGGCAGTAAGGAGAAGGAAAGGAAATGGGAAGTAGGGTAATTTGGGGAGAGAAACAAAACATGAGAGACTTTAGACTCAGAAACAAACTGAGGGTCTTGGAGGGAAGGGGGTGGGGGAATGGGAGAGCCTGGTAGTGGGTACTGGGGGCACGACTGGGTGTGGGACATAAACAATGAATCTTGGAACACTGAAAAAATAAATTAAAAAAAAATTTCTTCCATGATGAATATAATACTGTCATGTTTAATGGATATTACCTGCACTAAAGTAATTTACAATGTGCTATGATTAAGTTCCTCTTTCCTTTGTGTTCTTCTTTCTTTCATGACTTTTCCCTCTTACTCTCCTTCCTTCCCTTTCTTTCATTTTTCTTTTCTTCTTTGAACATTTTTTTCCAAAAAGCATATAATATCGACTTAAGAGGAAATAAACAAACACTAAGCAAATACAGCCAGTTTATAAGCGAATGGATGGTTAATCTTCTGGAATTTGGTTTCCTCCACTTTCCCCTTAACATTTCTAGCACTGTTAGTTTTTGGTTTTGTTTTTTCTTTAATTTTCTTTTCCCCATTGACCCCCTTAGCAACCATGCAAATGGCTTAAGCTTCACTGGCTCACAAACACATCTTCTACTTTGAGATTTACTAAGAAAAGTACTTTTTTGTCTGGTGAGAAAGATGTAAGTCAACTTTAAATACCAATCTCCAGCCAGAAAATTAATGGTGCTTCTTAGACAGCAGTTGTGTGAAGGAGCACATGTAGGCATATATCTGAGACTGAATTATTTCTCTAGCTTGCCATCATGATTCAAGAGCTTTTGTACCCATTGTCCCCCTGCCCATGACCTACTCATTTTCCTGCACCAACCACATAAAACAGCCAAACACACATAAAACAGAAGCCTTTCCCAGTTCGTACACACAGAATCACATAAAACATACACATGCTGACATGGTAAATAGCTGTGCACATTGCATTTTGTTCATCATGCTAGCACAGGCTCTAAAAACACAGTTATCAGCACTGAAATTCAAATAATTTTGCTTGGAAAAACGGGAATAATCTATCCAAATCTCTTATTTTAGGGGAAATTTTTATTACTAACACATATACCATCTTGGGGACTTTCATATGTTTCAGAGAAGAAACCATACCCCTGAATCCCATGTACATAAACACATGCAGAAAAAGGAAGAAAAATTCCAACATTTCTATTTTTTGATTGTATGTTATATTCCAGTAGTTTTTCCTTAAAAAATGTAGCAACTTTGTCATGTCAGATGATAAAATAAATGGGGCCCAAAGCATGGGCACATTTTCTTGGCAAAATCATTGAAAAGTTTGTGTGTATGGGGTCTTACATTCTTGACTCTTTCATAACTTTGAAGGCAGTAATTTGTGGCTATTTTGCAAAATAAATATTGATTTTTTTTTCTCCATTGGCCATCAGTGAAGGAGGATGAAGAGTAAGATGGAGGCAGAAGTGGCAAAGACAGCAGACTACAGATGCAGGTATGGCACCAAATAGCAATCAAGCTTTGAAAAAATGAGGAGGCCAAGAGCAGGTCCATAACTGAGCAATATATAGCAAACCTTTATAATGCATTTGACTCAGAATTATTATAAAGTTGTATAACATTCCTCTAAAAGAAGCCTTCTCCCATGCAAGGATTTTTGAACTTTGCCAGTAAGACCCAAAGAAGGAAACAGGCTTCTTGATGGTGTTCTCAATCTCAAACACCTCTACAAACGCCAACAATGCAAGTGATAAAAGCCAGTGATGGTTTGGACTACATCTAAATGAGGAAAAGACAATGGAAATGAGGCTCTGGAAGCAGTGATGAACAATGGGTACTGAGAGGATAATGGAGAGCAACTCTGCCAGTCAAATATCTCCTAGATGAGGTTGGAGTCTAAGATCAACAAAGATGCTTTGTGCATCCATTTAAATAATAAGATTTGGAAAGTGACAAATGAAAGCATACAAGGCAAGCTAAACAAAAAGCACTCAGTTCCACAGGTGCTATATACAGATGGACATGAAAGCCGAATGGTATGGGAGACTATACCATCGAGTCTGAAGATAAGAAAGGAAGCAAGGGATATGCAATGTTTTGATCACTTCTTGGCAGACAGAATCTTGGTTATTACCAACACAGCAGAAAGGACACATTGCAAGACAGATTGCTCTTGGTTGCTGAAGAATGTTGAAGCAGGATCATTTTGGAAATGCAAAAAGGTGACTATGCTTTGGGAAGAGGCACAAAATAGTCAGTTTATTGGACTCTAGGTGAGACTGCATGGAACAGGATTTCTAGATGGCATCTCCATGCAAGCCAAATCAGCTCTTTTCCCAGCTGTTTTCTGCAAGTCAAACAATATAGAAACAGAAACCTTTGGGATCAAGAATAATTTTTCCATATATTTTTATCAAATGGTCAAACTGCAGAATTTCTGAAAATATCTCAGAAAAGAACTGAGCTTCATGACTAACCTGATTCTCATCAGGCATTCACCATGCTGATCATGGTGATCATTCCTGGTAATGCCACAATTAAAATGGCATCATGGTTCACTGGGAAAAGAACTAAAGGTGGCAGAGCCACACTTTGGAATTTGCAAATAGTTGGCAAATAGATGGCACCTAAGGTTCAAAGAAAGGGACTGAGGGAGGAGAAGCCAAGGTGAAGAACCTCAACACATACATTTGGAAATCTTGCCAAGAAATCATAATGTTTCTATTAATCGGACTTATTTCATTACATTTGATGAAAGTGGACCAGATACTAAGGGAAACACTGGAGTGATTAAGCAAAGAATACATAATTGTTAGTATTTGACAACTATGTTAGTTTTTGGCAACAGCACATGAACCTGTATTAAATTTGAATATTTTCTGGCTTTCAAGGGTTACTGATAACCTAGTATGCATTGGAACCTGATGAATGAATTCCTGTTGTTTTCATCATCTCTAACATGTGAACACAATCCACACATAGAGAGGCTGGCTCCTGAACAGAGAGTGAAAATTACTAGGACTAACAAAGGAAAGTAGACTCACAATGAGTAAATGTACAAAAGCTCCAAATAATTATAATAGTCACAGCTTGGCAATGAGTTTCCAGACTATGAAATTACTTTTCTTGTGAAGAATGGAGATTTTACAAGGCTAGTATAAACACAGGGTAATTGGAAAATCAAATTGCTCTTTTTGAGTTATTGTAAGGTCTGGAATAATGGTGATAACATTCATTAAAAACAAAAAACAAAAAACAAAAAACCCCGCCTCCCTATGAATCACTGTAGTTTGGTGTTTTTATCAGTACTGTTGCCAAGAATGCTTGCCTTGGAAGTACAACAGTGGGAACTTTAATTGTGAAGCCCAAGTCCCAGCTTACCCCTGACACAATGAGCTCTCCTCCCAGATTCTGTACTTCTGCCTTCACCTTGCTGCAGATATTAAGCTGATGGCAATACAAGGCAATTCGCTGAAGGTAGGCTAATAAATCCTGCTTACATGCTGAATCAGGACACTATAAAACATTAAAAAAGTGATCTCAGTAAGTACTCTTCAGTTTCTAATACTCACTATATAAAAGCTGTGAGAAGAAAAGGTTTTAGTGTCATATACCTTAATTACATCCATTTAACTTCACTTCTTTATAGCACATTTTAGGAAGGCTATAGCCAGTAGTTCAGAATGGTCAGCTCTACTTTGATATAATTATATACGAAGAATACTAAGGATTTTCCAGAAAGTCTTCTTGGAACTTTTGTATATGTTTATGAGTAATTTTACCAGTTGCCTTCTGCTAAGACAACTAAATATTGTCAAGAATTATTAAGAAAACTAAATATTCTCCAGATTTTTTCCTAGTGGCCCATCCAATGTCCACCATGTGTAGTTATTTTAATATGGATAACAGAAGCAACAGAAGCTAGAAGGAAATCACTCCAGGTAGCAATCTCTCTGACACAGCACAGGATATAATTTCAATTCAATTAGTTGGGTGGGGAAGGGGGGGATCACTTGTTTCCTTTGGCTTTCTCAGAAAAGTATCATTTACTAAAGGAAGCCTCTTTTACTTTTTGGATTTTTATATTTATCAAAATTTTTGCAACATTATAAATGTTCTTTCTTTCTTTTTAAGATTTTATTTATTTGACAGAGAGAAACACAGCCAGGGAGGGAACACAAGCAGGGGGAGGGAACACAAGCAGGGGGAGTGAGAGAGGGAAAAGCCAGGCTTCCTACTGAGCAGGGAGCCCGATGTGTCAATCCCGGGTCTCCGGGATCATGACCTGAGCCGAAGGCAGTCGCTCAACCAACTGAGCCACCCAGGTGCCCCTATAAATGTTCTTTCAATAAGAGACTCTAAGAAGAATCATGACCACTGTTAGAGCAATAGAATGAGTTTGAAGCCAATAGAAACAAACTTCTAAGAGTAAAAACAGAACTCTTCAGAAGTTGTTCCATAGTCAACTAGGACCAGGATTTTGAATTCTCTTTATTACTTAGTGGGTAGATGTCCATAAAATACAATGGAGCTTAGCTGAACACTTCCACAGATATTTACATGACTCCCTAAAGCATTTTTGAGGCTTCAATACTAATAGCTATTCAGTCATTGAAATATATTTCTGGGCACCTGAGTGGCTCAGTTGGTTAAGCCACTGCCTTTGGCTCAGGTCATGATCCTGGAGTCCTGGGATCAAGTCCCACATCGGGCTCCCTGCTCTGCGGGGAGTCTGCTTCTCCCTCTGACCTTCTTCCCTCTCATGCTCTCTCTTTCTCATTTTCTCTCTCTCAAATAAATAAATAAAATCTTTAAAAAAAAGAAATATATTTCTATTGCTATCAAAAGTTCTGTTCAAGATTCTGTAGGACATCCCATTGTTCTGTCTCAACTTGGCACTTGTAAAGGACATATACTCACCGGATCCTTGATGAAACATTATAAGAAGTGAGTACCTAGAGCCAAAACTGAAGTAACTTATTTAGAATAAGAGTATGAAAAAAAGACTTCAGCTACGTTTCCTTCAAGCTGAAGAAAAGCAATTCTGAAAGAAAGGAAAATGAAGGAAGGAAGGGAGGGAGGAAGAAAAGAAGGAAGGAAGGAAAGAAAGGAAAGAAAGGAAGGAAAGGAAAGAAATAAAAGAAAGAAAGGCAGTTGTTCGGTTAATAATGTGAAGCCAGTGGTTGTGACATAACTATTTCTTTAATAAATAATATAGGGGTCTCATATATATATATGCCATTATGGTATTTTTTTCACTAGCTGTATTTATCAAGAAAGTATCCTACAGAGACTGTTTTTAGCTTTCTACAAGTACTTAACACTGTAATATTTATCTTACTCCAGAGACTCATATACTGAAAGGAATTAACTTTAAAATGATATCTCCCTAGAGGGCTGACAAGGCTTTTGATACAAATACCTTGCAGCAAATTAAACTGGAAGTTCTATCTCAATGGAACAGTAATTAAAAATGCAGCAGTCCATAAAAAGTTTATATTGCTTGCATATCTCAAAACTTCATAAAAATATTTTCAGGCAAAATAAAGGCAACAAATCCACTCCTTGCTAGCCCTCATTCTATTCTATTATTTAAAACACACATACAAGCATGATGGATCAAGAAGAATAATTCTTGTATAATGGAAATAGGTGCAGATTTTGAGAAAGCAGTGTCCTATTCAGACAAAACATTAGCAAAATCTGCAAGTTGCTTCACAGCTGATGACAGTGAGAATGCCACAAAGAGAGCATTATATTTAACCCTCATCTGTTTATTCTAAAAGTCATCATAGAATAGCATTTAAATACTTTGTCATTTAATTTCAAAATATGTCTAAAATCCTGGGATTTGTTTGTGTGCACGTGTGGTGTGCTTTCCAGATAGCAACACTGTCTGGGGCCTGGATTTAAGTTGCATAACAGTTGGAAATAAGGGTCTAAAAATGCAAAGGCAAAAACAAAAATCACAATAAAAAATATTGAACTCAGGGAGTCTAAACATAATAAGAAACAGTTTCAGTGACTGAGATTCAGAGTTTAATGGAAAAGCCATCTAAACTCCATTCACTTTCCCTTCTGGGAAGAAGTCCTTCCTCACAAAACTTTCCAGTACCCCCACCAATCTCTTCTCACTGCACTCATCCCAAGTACCCTCAACATTTGCAGGGAAAAAAATGTGGCATTCTTTCCTGGCTGGTGTATTTTTGTTTGTTTGCATACGTGCATGCATATTTCTAAGTACATTCATCATCTCCATGAACTTTCTGGGATACATATGGAACTCTGTATAAAGCAGTTCAATTTATGCTGCAAACGGCGGGAGGCCGCGCAGTTGATAGTCCCCTAAAATTAACAATTTAGTAATGCTTTGGTCTTCAACCCACACAAATTTTAGGGGATAGTCACATGATGGTAATATTTAATGAATTATCTTTACTATTAAGTGTTTTTCAAAGATTTTAAAGCAAGCAAAATACATTCCCTTGGATTAGTGACCATATATATAAAAAAATTAAAATGAGACAATCTGTTGGCTTATTTTAAATGGAGACTTAATGGTTTAGTCATGTGTTTTTCTTTTCAGTGTTTAGAAGATGAATGAATTTGGTATTGACCCAAAGGACTCTAGAATCTGGGAGGCTAAAGACAGGAAGTTTTTATAGCAACAAATATTAAGGAATGAAGGAAGAAAATGATGAGAAGCAACTCAAAAATCAAAGGAGATTTGGGCCATCTATGGAGAAAGAACAATCCTATGTCTCTTAGTGTCTCCAGAGAGCATCACTTCATTGCAGTTTAGTAAGCAAATTCATGCTCATGATAAGAATAAGAATCAGTTATCTGTGCCTAAAGTACCCTTATTAGGAATGGGACTCTATTGCAATGAGACATATTTTAGAGTTCCAATTTAAACCACATAACATAAAAAGTACAGAGATCAACTCAAACACTCAAGGTGAGATTGAGAACTACTTTCACATGTATCCGATTCCAGTCTGAAAAGATACTCTTCGAATTTCATTTATCTGTGATATCTTTAAATCCAGATGAAAAGGAGATCTGGAAATCATGTGGATTAATCCCATTTATGCTAGTGCATTAATTACTATGAATTATAAAGAGCATCAGTAGAGGAAGATCAGTATGAAACAACATTTCTTTTCATCTCTGTGTAGTGTCTTTGACTCGCTGAATGAGGGTAGCCAGCATAATCCATGCTTTGGGAGTTAGGTCTCTTAAGTAGTAAGTACTCTTCTTTCTCAAAAAGTTTTGGTCATGGGTTTTAATGAGTCCCTCCTGAACTGAACCTGCCTTTGCCATCAGCTCCATGTCGGCAGAGTTAGAGGCATCTTTGTAAAATGTTAGTAATTACAATTCATCCTTCAGAAGCATTTTATAGGGTACATAAAAGCCATTACGGAGTCCAAGAGCTAATTAATGATACTATGCAGCGTGTGTTTGCTCTTCCCTCTAATATTACCTGATCAGCCACAGCACGGGCTAATTTGTCCATTCGAGAACCTGCTTCAGCAATTTTCTTGGCGGCATTAATAACATCAGATGTATTTTTCAATGGGCCTTTGCCTCTGAAACAACATATACAGCAAATTAGGAATTCACTTTTGAGAAGAAATCAACGAACATACCATATTGTTTGTCTAGGGCTTTGCTTTTATATTTGATTTTATTCTGGCCACATTAGAGGAATTTTGAAGGTTTTCTGGATTCACTTCAATTTCCATGTTAATAGAACACTTCACTTCCATTCACTTTTAAGGAATATTTTTCCCTGTTTGGATGTGTATGCTCATATTTTATTCCTTACATTAATTTCTTTATTTTTAAACAGTGGTTCATTAAAAAAAGATGGCCACTACAAAAGCAATAGGAATTTAATATTTAAATACTTATATGTGGCTGTGCTATTATATATACTATCTGTTTTTTACAGCCCTAGCAAGTAAGCATCATTACTCCCATTTTAGAGGAGAGAAAAATGAACTAAAAATTATTAACTCATCTAAAGCTTATAAAGGTCATAGTGTAAACTCTACATTTAAATCAGGGTCTAACCGAAATAAATGCACATGCATTGTCTTTCATACCATGTCCAGCACTATATTGTATTACTTATATTTTAAAGTCTACTTTGAAAGCAGTGGTCTCTTGTACATAACTGGGAACCATTTGATCAGAACTTCAGAAATATTTTGAACTCTCACTCTCATTGGGTGGTATGTTTCTGGTACTGACTTATGAAGGAACACACAAAACACTGTATGACAGCAGATGTCTTTATGCTTCCAAACCATTGTCCCATACTTTCATGTAAGGTTTTGAATTTGGTGGACTGTTTAATATTATATGTATTTTAGATATTTATCATAAAAGAAAAGGAAACTATGCTGCATAATAAATCCTTAAACAAAATATAGCGTGTAACTTTCCTTTCTCTTTTCCTGAGAGGTAAACAAAACAATAAATTTATTCTTCTTTTTAAGATTTATTACTTATTCTGCTCTCCACATGTGCACCTAAAATCAATGCATTTTTTAAGGCTATAAAATTACATTCCTATAGTTAGAGATGTGGCGAGATGTGGAGAAAAATTACTCAGAAGCGATTTATTTAGAACATGTAGGGATATAGAGAGTGGGCAATGACTGTCATTGTTAAATAATACCATTTTATAAAATGGGAGACTTCAAATGGCTTCAGAAAATATGGGTAAATGAAGGACATTTTGTTCAGTTTCCCTCCCAATTTCACTTCTGGCATTTTTTACATTCATAGCAAAAACAAAAATATATTGTGTCCACATCAATGCTTTAACACATACACACACTGGTAAATTCAAAACTTAAGATATTTCATTTTGTTATGGTAACATCAATTCTCCCACAAAGGACAATGAATTTTTTAAATTACTGCTTAGATTTTTAAATACAAGATTTTACATGCAAATATTATATAATATGGATAAGATTCTGTGACAATCGTGCTCCCATTTTCTAGCATTTTTTTTACTATCTCTAAATGAATTTTTCCTTAGTTTTCCTTTATATTTCTTTTTTTTTCTTTTTAAGATTTTATTTATTTGTTTGACAGAGAGAAACACCATTAGAGAAGGAACACAAGCAGGGGGAGTGAGAGAGGGGAAAAAAGCAGGCTTCCAGCTGCTCAGGTCATGATCCCGGAGACCCGGGATTGAGTCCCACATCGGGCTCCCTGCTCAGCGGGAAGCCTGCTTCTCCCTCTCTCAACTCCCCCAGAGTTCCCTCTCTGGCTGTGTTTCTCTCTATCAAATAAATAAAATCTTTAAATAAAATAAAATAAAATGTAAATATAAAAACAGAAAGCATTATAATTATCCAGAAAAATGGCACAAGAAAAACTGTCAACTACTAAATGGGATAGTCTGGGTATTCATAAGTACTTTAGGTACTAAAGTAAAGTTAAAGCCATGTTCATCCTCATTGCTTCATGAAAATGAATTAAGACAATTCTTTGAAACATCTGGAAAACCCTGACTATCTAGTAGAGGACTCTGAACATCATGCAAGTTCCAAGAAAATCAAAGGGCAGATTTCTGAGTAAAGAATCAGTGACATGACCCACTTTCCCCACACCATAAACAGAAGAGAAAGGGGATAGAAAACATACTTGTGTTACTTATGGAAATGCGAGGAATCAAAGTTAGCTTCTTTATGTTATTGTGCCAGGTTGTGTGGCTGCTCTTACTGGAAGTTGAGTGGTAACTTTGGGGTAATAACCACTATCTTTAAAAGAAGGGACCCTGAACTCAACATATGTACATGGGTAGCATTTTCTTTTAATGTTACCACTGCATAGGTTGGGAGTGAATTCTGACAGTCCTTCAGACATCAGAGTATCTATAGCATATAGTACCTAGTGCTGTCCAAGAGAATGTTTGTAATGATGGATGTGTTCTATAATTCTACACGTTCCAATTTAGCAGGCCCTAGATACATGTGTCTATAAAACATTTAAAACGTGGCTAGTATGACTGAGGAACTGAGTTTAATTTGATTCAATTATTTCTTCTATTTTTAACTTTTTATTTTGAAGAATCATAGATTTCGAAGAACTTACAAGACTATATGTATGAGAATGTCCCATGTACCCTTAATTCAGCCTCCCCCAGTGTTAACATCTGGCATCACTATAGTCACAAAGTTCTCTTATACTACCTCTGTAACACCTGTCACCCCCCATTCCTAATGGTCATCACCCAGAGTTGACCCATAGATGATAATCAATAATCTATTCCCCATCTCTTTATTTTTATTTCAAGAATGTTATCTTAATGGAATCATATAGTATTCATCATCTGAGATAGGTATTTTTCACTCTGTGTAAGGTCCATGAAGTTCATCCAAGTTACTGCATTGCAGAATTGCTAAGTAGTCTTCTGTGGTATGTATGCACCAGAGTTTATTTGACCATTATTCAAATGAAAGACATATGGGTAGTTTTCAGTATTAAGCTATAACAAATATATCTAGTATAAATATTTGTGTACAGGTTTTTGGGTAAATATAAAATGTTCATACTTTGGGATAAATGCCCAAGAGTAAAATTACTGGCCCTTATGATCAACCCATTTTTAGTTCTAAATTAACTGTCAAATTATTTTTCAATTACTTAAATAAAATTTGAAAACTTAGAGCTGATGCCCTTCACTTAATGGTGAAGGAGTGAAAGCTTTTTACTCTGAAAGAAGAAACAAAAGTGCCCCTTCTGCCACTTCTACTCAACAAAATACCAGAAGTCCTAGCCAGAGCAATTAAGCAAGAAAAAGAAATAAAAGTCATCCAGATTGGAAAGGAAGAAGTTATCTTTGTTCATAGACACATGATCTTTTATGTAGGAACCCTAAATATTCTAAAACAAACAAACTTGGAATAAATGAATTCAGCAAAATTGTGGGATATTAAACCAACATACAAAAATTTATAAGGCAACATACAAAAATCAATCAGCATTACCTTGACATCAAAACCATATAAAGACTCCACTAAGAAAGATAACTACAGACCAATATCCCTGAAAACATGGATGCAAGAATTCCCAATAAAATACTAGAAAACTGAACCCAACAATGTGTTAAAAAATCATTACAAGGATGGTTCAATAGTCACAAAACAATCAAAGTGATACACCACATTCATAAATTAAAGAATAAGAACTATATGATCATTTCAAAAGAAACAGAAAAAGCATTTGACAAAGTACAACATCCACTCATGATAATAATGCTCAAAAAAAGTAGATTTAAAGGGAACATACCTCAACATAATAAAGGCTATATGTGAAAAATGCACAGCCAATATCATCCTCAATGGGGAAAAACTGAGACCTTTTTCTCTACAGTCAGAAATAAGACAGGTATGTCCTCTCACCACTGTTATTTAATGTAGTCTGGAAGTTCTAGCCGCAGCAATCCGACAACAAAAAGAAATAAATTGCATTCAAAACAGTAAGGAATAAGTAAAAATTTCACTCTACAGATGACATGATACTGCATATAGAAAATCCAAAAGTTTCCACCAAAAAAGGCTGGAATTGATCAAAAAAATTCAGGATACAACATCAACATACAGAAATCTGTTGCATTACTATACACCAATGACACCATGGCAGAAAGGGAATCAGTCCCATTTACAACTGCACCAAAAATAAGATACCTATGAATAAACCTAACCAAAGAGGTGAAAGACCTATACTCTGAAAACTATAAAACACTGGTGAAAGAAACGGGAGATGACATAAAGACAGAAAGGTATTCCATGCTCACTGATTGGAAGAATAAATACTGTTAAAATGTCTATACTACCCAAAGCACTCTACACATTTAATGAAATCTCTATTGAAATGCCAACAGCATTTTTCACAGAGATAGAACCAACAATCCTAAAATTTCTTGGGAATCACAAAAGACAGAGAATAACCAAAGCATCCCTGAAAAAGAAAAGCAAAGCTCAGGTGCCTGGGTGGCTCAATTGGTTGGGCAACTGCCTTCGGCTCAGGTCATGATCCCAGAGACTCGGGATCCAGTCCCACATTGGGCTCCCTGCTTGGCGGGAAGCCTGCTTCTCCCTCTCTCACACCCTCTACTTGTGTTCCCTCTCTGGCTGTGTTTCTCTCTGTCAAATAAATAAATAAAATCTTTAAAAAAAGAAAATAAAAGAAAAGCTGGAGGCATCACAGTTCTGGACTTCAAAGCTGTAGTAATCAAAACAGCGTGGTAGTGGCACAAAAACTGACACATAGATCAATAGAACAGGATAGAAAACCCAGTAATGAACCCACAACTGTATGATCAAGGAATCTTTGACAAAGCAGGAAAGAATATCCAATGGAAAAAAGAGAGTCTTTTCAACAAATGGTGTTGGGGAGACTGGATAGGAACACGCAAAAGAATGAAACTGGACCACTTTCTTACTCCATACACAAAAATAAATTCAAAATGGATTAAAGAACTAAGTGTGAGACCTTAAACCATAAAAATCTTCAAGGACTGGGCACCTATGTGGCTCAGTTGGTAACGCATCTGCCTTTGGCTCAGGTCACGATCTCTAGGTCCTAGGATCCAGCCTTGTGTCATGCTCCCTGGTCAATGGAGTGTCTGCTTCTCCCTCTGCCCCTTCCCCTGCTCATTGTTTTCTCTTTCTCTCTCCTTCCCCGCCCCCCCCATAAAGAAATAAAATCTGTAAAAAAAATCCTAGAGGAGAACATAGGAAGAAACCTCTTTGACATCAGCCATAGCAACTTCTTGCTAGATATGTCTCCTGAGGCAAGAGAAACAAAAGCAAAAATAAACTATTGGGACTTCATCAAAATAAAAAGCTTCCGCACAGTGAAGAAACAATCAACAAAACTAAGAAGCAACCTATGGAATAGGAGAAGATATTTGCAAATGACCTATCTGATGAAGCATTAGTATCCAAAATATAAAAAAGACCTTATGAAACTGAACACCCCAAAATTAAATAATATAATAGATAGGCAGAAGACATGAATAGACATTTTTCCAAAGATGACATATTGATGGCCAACAGACACATAAAAGAGGTATTCAACACCACTCATCATCAGAGACATGGAAATTGAAACTACAATGACATAGCACCTCACGCCTGACAGAATGACTAAAATAAAAAACACAGGAAGTGGGTGTTGGCAAGGATGGAGTGTTCTCAAAAAGTTAGAAATAGAACAACTCTATGATTCAGTGATTGAACTACTAGGTATCTATCCAAAGAATACAAAAATACTATCAAAGGTATACATAAATCCTGCTGTCTATAGCAGTATTATCTATAAAAGCCAAATTATGGAAACAGTCCAAGTATCCATCAACTGATGCAAGGATAAAGAATATATGGCACACACACACACACACACACACACAGGAATATTAGTCATAAAAAAGAATGAAATCTTGCCATTTGTAATGACATGGATGAAGCTAGAGAGTTCTACCTTAAGCAAAGTAAGTCAGTGACAGAAATGTAAATACCATATAATTTCACCCATACTTATACTTTAAGGAACAAATGGGAATAGAGAGAGAGGGAGATGAACCATGCAACAGATTCCTTTTTAATAAAGATTTTATTTATTTATTGGGCAGAGAGAGAGGGAACACAAGCAGGGGGAGTAGGAGAAGGAAAATCAGGATTCTTGCTGAACAGGGAGTCTGATGTGGGGCTCGATCCCAGGACCCTGGGATCATGACCTGAACTACAGGCAAATGCTTAACAACTGAGCCACCCAGGTACCCTCAGATTTTTAACTACAAAGAACAAACTGACGGTTATCAGAGGGGAGGTGGGTGAGGGAATAGATAAAATAGGTGATGGGGATTTAGAAGTGAACTTGCTGTGATGAGCACCAGGTACACTATGGAAGTGTTGAATCACTATATTGTACACCTGAAACTAATATTACATTGTATATTAAGTAACTGGAATTTAAATAAAATCTTTTAAAAATAAAATAAATTAAAAAAGGGCAGAAGACCTAAATAAACATTTTTCAAAAGAAGAAATGCAGATGACCAACAGACACATGAAAAGATACTCAACATCACTCATCATCAAGGAAATGTAAATCAAAACCAAAATGAGATATCAGCTTGTACCTGTCAGAAGGACCAAAATCAAAAAGACCAGAAATAACAAGTGTTGACAAGGATACGGGGAAAAAAGGAACCCTTATGCACTATTGTTGGTAATGTAAATGGGTACAATTACTGTAGAAAATATTATTAAGTTCACTCAAAAAGTTAAAACAAAAAATATATTTGAGTTCACTCAAAAAGTTAAAACAAAAAAAATCAAAAACCAAAGAAACATATGATCCATTAATTCCAGTACTGGGTATTGACCCAAAGAAAAATAAAAACACTAATTGGAAAAGATACATGCACCCATATATTTATTGCAGCATTATTTATAATAGCTGAGATACAGAAGCAACCTGTTTATTAATAGATGAATGAATAAAGATGTGGTGTACACACACACAGTAAAATATTACTCATGTATAAAAAACAAGATTTTGCCATTCGTAACAGCATGGATGGACTTAGAGAGTATTATGCTAAGTGAAATAAGTCAGAGAAAAATAAATACCAAATGATTTCACTCTTATGTGTAATCTAACAAAGAAACAAAACAAGCAAGCAAAACGAAGTGCAGACTCACAGATCTGGGAAATAAACTGTTGATTATCAGAGTGGGTATGTCTTAGTAGAGGGTTGTAATATTCAGCACAATGAATATAGTCAATAATATTGTAATAACTTTGTATACTGACAAGTAGTAACTACACTTAATATGGTAAGCATTTTGTAACATATATAATTGCCAAATTATGTTGTACACTTGAAACTAATGTTATAATATGCCAGCTATACTTCAATTAAAAAAAATAAAAAAGCTTTTTTCAGAAAATTTTAATACTAGCATAAAGACAGAATATAGACAAATAGAACAGGATAGAGAGCTGAGAAGTAAAGCCTCATGCCTATGGCAAAATGATTTTGTAACAGGGGTGTTGCAAGACCATTATACAGGAAAAGAAGAGTGCTTTCAACAAATAGTGTTTAGAAAACTTGGTATCCACATGCAAAAAAACAAAAACAAAAACAAGAACACACCATGTGGGACCCTTATCTTATACTATATACAGAAATTAACTTAAAACTGATCAAAGACCTTAACATAACATCTAAACTATAAAAATATTAAAAGAAAACAGAGCAACTTCCTGACCTTGGATTTGGCAATGATTTCTTATATATGATACCAAAAACACAGGTAACGGGGGGAGTCAAGATGGCGGAAGCCCAGATGACCGCATTTCAGGGAGTTCCCTGAAGAGAGCTGAATTCCAGCAAAAAAACCACTACAAGACCACCGTGAACACCCATGAAACCAGCCTGAAATGTGGTATTTCCCACTTCTGGACCGCCACGAGAGACAAAGAACATCGGCAAAAAGCTCTCTCTGTTTCTCCCTTTCTTCTCTCCTCTTGCCTTTATTCTCTCTTTTATGTGTACATGTAGATACAAGCTCCAAGTCAATCCCACATCCCTATTCAATACTACCCCTATATACAACCAGTTCCAATCCCCCTATATCATTTGAAAGTGGGCTCCTCCAACAATAACAGCAAGATAAACTCTGCAGCGTCTGAAACGCATTCCTTGCCCACAAGGAATGTCTGCCCTCACATTCCTACTCTAGTTTGTCGGTGTGCCTGTGTAACTGTCTTTACTTCTATATTATATAAGTACTGGTCTTGGGGGTCATATAGGTTGGGCTTTGCTTTTTGACCTCTTCATTCACCCTTGATAACCCTTTCTTTACCCTGTAACAGCTTTCTACCATATAAATCCTATCACCGGGCCCTGCTCTGGCAGGGGTGTCTTTTCTTGCTTCCCCCTCTCTGTTTTCTTTTTTCTTTCCCCTCCCTTTTTGGTGGTGAACTCTGGTTGCTCCAAAACCTTCCAAAGACCAATCCACCTAGATAGTGGCTGATATATTTAGTCATACACCCCCTCAAACACTCCTCGCCGCAATGACACGGAGAAGGAACACCCAACAGCAGGAGAACCCTGAGACTGCAACCTCGGCCACAGAATTACTGGGAATGAACATAAACAATATGACAGATACGGAATTCAGGGCAGCAATAGTCCAAGCAATAGTCAATTTAGAAAAGAAAATTAGTCTCAAAATGGAAGCCATAGTAACAGAAGTGAAAGCTAAGGTTAGAAAGGCTTTAGACAAGATGCAATCTAACTTAAATATGCTAACAGCCAGAGTAAGTGAAGCTGAAGATCGTATCAGTGATTTGGAAGACGCATGGACTAGGAAGGAGGAGCAAGAGAAGTCTGGGAGCAAACAACTAAAATCCCAAGAAAACAGAATAAGGGAAATGAATGATGCCATGAACTGTGTAACTGTCTTTACTTCTATATTATATAAGTACGCTCCAATATCAGAATTATTGGAATCCCTGAAGGAATTGAGAGAGAGAGAAGCCTAGAAAATATTGTTGAAAAAATCATGGATGAAAATTTCCCAAATCTGAGGAATGAATCAAAGTTCATGTCCTAGAAACAGAGAGGACACCCCCCAAAATCAATGAGAACAGAAAAACTTCCAGGCACATACTAGTAAAATTCTTGAATCATAAAACCAAAGAATATGTCTTAAGGGAAGCTAGGAGAAAGCGATCCCTTACCTATAGAGGGAGGACCATCAGAATAACATCAGACCTTTCCACCGAAACCTGGCAAGCTAGAAAGGGCTGGTAAGACATATTCAGGAAGTTACATGACAAAAATATGCAACCAAGGATAATGTATCCAGCAAGGTTGACTTTCAAAATGGAAGGAGAAATAAAGAGCTTCCAAGACCGCCAAGGTCTAAAAGACTATGCAACCACCAAGCCAGCACTACAAGAAATACTAAGAGGGGTTCTTTTGAGGAGAAATGAACCCAAGAGCGACACAAAACAGTAATATACAGAGATAAGTTATAGAAACATGAACTCCATAGGCAACATGATGTCAATACAAACATATCTATCAATAA
>PITA01008176.1:43387-86491 GCA_004023965.1 Spilogale gracilis | reverse complement strand
GAGTTTGAACCCCATGTTGGGTGTAGAGATTACTTAAAAGTAAAATCTTTGGGGGCATCCAGTGGCTCTGTCAGTTAAGTGTCTCCCTTTGGCTCTCTGCTCAACAGGGAGTCGGCTTCTTCCTCTCTCTGCCTGCTGCTCCCCCTGCTTGTTCTCTCTCTGTCTGTCAAATAAATAAAATCTTAAAAAAAAAAAATCTTTAAAAAAGAAGAACCCTTGTAACCTTTTTGCAACTGATGAGTTGTTTTGCAATGTGAGTAATTTCATTCCTTAGGAGTTTATAAGGAAAATGGATTAGTAGTTCAGATACTAATGTTAAGTTTTCCATAAAATACTATAATAAAAGGGATGGTATTCTAAGGGGGGAGAGAGGAATAGCTCTAAAAATTTTTTTCACCATCTTTTCATCTCTCCTTCCAAATAATAGTAACTATTGACTTTTTTCTCTGTATAGGGAATGTGCAAAATGCTCTATAGGCGTTACTTAATTTAATTAATTTAATTCGTATGGAGAAACCAAGACTAGAGAGATTAGAAATGTGATTCGTTATTTTTGGAGAATAGCTGGTGACCTTATAAATAGTGATAACAGAAAGCACAACAACATACATTTTCTTTTCCCCTAAATGAACAGTTTTAAAGCACAATTATGAAAGGAGACGTTTGGGTTAAATATTTGGCAAAACTTCCTGATATTGAGGAACTGGAATGAGGAGAGTGGAAAGATTTTTTTCATTATATGTACTGAAGAATCAGTTGATATTTATATGCCTGGAGGCTGATAGACATGAAAAAGCCCTATAGATACTCTCTTGGCTCAGTAATTCTGGGAAAAGAAGTTTGCTTAGAGACCAAGGAGGAGAAATTTATCTGCTTTGTGTTGCTTGCTTTATAGCTTCAGCCAACCTCCACTTACAGTGGAATCTTGTACTAAGCAATCTGTTTCAATGCCTACTTCTGAAACAAATAGTGATAATTATTATAATTATTTACCACTAGTTATTTGGATTCTTATTTCAAACAGTATATGTCTAAAATGAAACTGTCTTCCTGTTTTTCTTGACCTTGTATGCTTCTTTAGTTGCTACCTTTTTATTTTCTTTCCTTCTCTTAAAAAACTTGAAATTCCTTAAATGAATCTCACTTCTTGCTTCTATTGCTTAATCTCCCATTTCCTCCTAAATCCAAATCTGGCATTTGTCTTTCTTACTCCATTGAAACTTCTCTGATTCAGGCCACCAGGGACCCTTTTAGAAAAAAACCCTTTATTGAGGAATGCCTGGGTGGCTCAGTCGGTTAAGCATCTGCCTTCGGCTTGGGTCATGATCCCAGGGTTTGGGGACCAGTCTCTAACATGGAGCCTGCTTCTCCCTCTGTCTACTGCTCTCCCTGCTTGTCCTCACTCTCTGACAAATATTAAAATCTGTAAAAATAAATAAACACTTTTATTGAGATAGAATTTACATATGATAGAATAGCTCGTGCTAAGTATACAGTAATTCACTGATTTTTAGTGCATTTACAGAGTTGTACAATCATCACCACAACCCAATTTTAGAACATTTCTCTCACCTGAGAAAGATCCCTGTGTCCATTGGCAGCCTCTCACCTTTTGAGAGTAGATTCAAAGGATGATTTTCCATCTCCAACATATGTTTTTGCTCTAATGCATTCGGTGCTGCTGACCACACCTTTCCTTTTGAAACCTCCTCTTCCCTTCTTTCTGATCACCATTCTCTCCTGGTTTTCCTCCTAATTTTCTGGTATTTCTTCCCAGATTACTTTCTCTAACTTTATTTTATTTTACCTTCTCTAACTTTAAATATTGCTCTGCCATAGGGAGGAGGAAATTATGACTCACCCATACCTAACTAAATTTCAAAGTAGTGGATGAAATAAATATATATATGATCTCTGAAATCTATAAACCATAATATATTCTTCTATTTTTTTTAAGATTTTTTATTTATTTGACAGAGAGAAACACAGCCAGAGAGGGATCACAAGCAGGGGGAGTGAGAGAGGGAGAAGCAGGCTTCCCGCCAAGCAGGGAGCCTGATGTGGGACTCCATCCTGGGTCTCCAGGATCATGACCTGAGCCGAAGGCAGTTGCTTAACCAACTGAGCCACCCAGGCGTCCCCATAATATATTCTTCTTAGCAGACCTTGTAACACTATTACTTACTTTATTCTAACTTATTTTTATTTTTAATTTTTTTCATAGCTGTCTCACCAGGGGGTTGATGTAAACCCAAGAGCAGGGACCAGATCTTTTTCTGCTTTGTCCTTTCATTAGGAAAGCACAGTGCTTGATACCTAATAGGTAAAAGTGTTTGTAGAATGAATATGAACAAATGAAAGCATGAGGAAGAGCACACTTGAAACTGAACCGATGTGTTAATGGAGTGAACACGAGTGGTGGCCTGCCAAATGCCATTTTCAATCTTCTCCTCTTTATAACAAATTTACAGTTTTATTACAATAATCCATCTCCCTCCACAAAGCCATATACTTTCGTATTTGTCATAGTAATCCCATTTCTCTTTCCAGTGACAGATTTAGGATAGATATATGAAGAAATTCTGGCCAGTAAGCTGTAATAGGGAGTCCACTGGGGGGATTCCAGGGAAAGTTTTCCACTTATGAATGGAGATACATAGAGCCATCATCTCTCTTTGGACTTCATAGTGTCTAGATATGTCATTGGGGAAGCTAGTATCTAAAGAAAAAGTCAATATGCTGAGGAAAGCAGAGTAAAGGCAGAGGAACCTGGTCCTTGCAGACATTGCTAGGTGGAAATTAACCAACTTTGAAGGTGCCATTGCTTGGAAACTCTTAATGTGATTTTCCCTATTGTTTAAGCTATTTAGAGTTGGATTTTCTATTTCAGCTAAAGAATTCCTACCAGATAATATTAGTAAATCAATAACATAGCGAACAACCTAGGTCTTTTTTTTTTTTTCCCTCTCTTTCTCATCTGACTACAGTGGAGTGTGGACAAAAGGCACATGTCGGCCCTGTTTGTACTGGAATACAGCTGCAATGTAGATGTTCTTGCAAGACTCCTCTGGAAAGACTATACATTAAACTTGATAATCTTAGATCTGGGCAACAAAAAAACAATTTAGGACCTTGCTTTTGCTAATGAAAATAATGACTTTCCAGCCTGGTTCTACTACACAATGCTAGCATTTTCAACACAAGGGGACAGTCCTAATAGTAATAATTTTCAGGAGACTGAAGGTATGTATTGGCTCTGGTTCTTTGTAATTATTATAATTATTTTTTTAAAGATTTTATTTATTTGTCAGAGAGAAACACAGCGAGAGAGGGAACACAAGAGGCAGAGTGAGAGAGGGAGAAGCAGGCTTCCCGCTGAGCAGGAAGCCCAATGCGGGGCTCGATCCCGGGTCTCTGGGACCATGACCTGAGCTGAAGGCAGTTGCTCAACCAACCGAGCCACCCCGGTGCCCCGTAATTATTATAATATTTTTATACAAATTTCAGAACCTTTACTTTTTTCTCCTTTTCCATCTACTCAAATTCTACTAATACGTCGAGATGCAGCTGAGATTTCATCCTTATCTTAAATATAATATAAACTCTCCTTTAATCTCTTAATTATCATAGTATTTTATTTGGCAGTTGGTCATGAAATACTTTGTGAGATCTCAATTTATTGTTTTAAAATGTTCAAATCTTTATTAAACTTTTATTTAAGAACTCTTTTAATTTTTTTTTAAAGATTTTATTTATTTATTTGACAGAGAGAAACACAGTGTGAGAGGGAACACAAGCAGAGGGACTGAGAGAGGGAGAAGCACGCCTCCTGCCGAGCAGGAAGCCCGATGTGGGACTCGATCCCAGGTCTCCAGGATCATGACCTGAGCCGAAAGCAGTTAGCTTAACCAACTGAGCCACCCAGGCGCCCCACGAACTCTTTTAATTTAAAAATTATTTTATTTTACTTTTATTTTAATTCCAGTGTATTGTAATGTAAATGTAGTTAATATTTAAACTTCTCATATGTCTTTCCTTTTCAGCTACATTGTAAGCTCCACCATGGCTGAATACATATCCAGATATTCTCACACAAGCACCTCATCTACTGGATAATAAATTGTCAACTTATTAAATTTTCAAATAAAGAAATGTTTATTGGGACGCCTAGGTTGCTCAGTTGGTTAAGCATCTGCCTTCCACTCAGGTCATGATCCTGGAGTCCCGGGATCAAGTCCCGCATTGGGCTCCCAGCTCAGCGGGGAGTCTGCTTCTCCCTTTGACCTTTTCCCGTCTCATGCTCTCTCTCTCTCACTCTCTCTCAGGTAAATAAATAAATAAATAAATAAATAAATAAATAAATAAAATATCCTTCCTTTACCTCTTAAAGTTTATAATAATTTAGTGGTAATAGGTATGTAGAATCAAATAAGATAGATTTTGTTTTAGTGTTTATATGAAGTTGACCCTCATGCTTTGTTTTCTCTCCCATTTCCTCAGCACAGAGCACATTGCCTTGTGTTTCATTTGTACATAATAAAAGTTGGAACACATAAACAATGTGTAGAGACTTGGGAAAAGGTTCTTGGGTATTTATCCTACTGTTATTTTTTAAATAGACTTTATTTTTTAGAGCACTTTTATGTTTATAGCAAAATTGAGAGAAAGATAGGAAGATTTCTCAAATATCTCCTGTCCTGACACATGTATAGCTTCCCCCGTTATCAATATCCCTGACTAGAATGGCACCTATGTTAGTATTGGTGAACCTACATTGACCCATTGTTGTCACCCAAAGCCCACAGTTTACATTTTTTGGATTTGGGCAAATGTAAAATGGCACATATCCACCATTATAGTATCATACCGAGTCGTTTCACTGCCCTAAAAATCACCTATTAAACCCTCCCTCACTCTTTTTTTTTTTAAAGATTTCATTTATTTATTTGACAGAGAGAAACACAGCCAGAGAGGGAACACAAGCAGGGGGAGTGAGAGAGGGAGAAGCAGGCTTCCCGCTGAGCGGGGAGCCCAATGTGGGGCTTGATCCGGGGACTCCGGGATCATGACCTGAGCCGAAGGCAGATGCTTAACCAACTGAGCTACCCAGGCGCCCCAATTCTCCCTCACTCTTAACCTTTGACAACCACTAATTCTTTTACTGTCTCCATAATTTTGACTTTTTCCAGAAACATGAACATTTAACATATACATCCGGTTAACATGAACACAAAACCCCATTTTGGGGGCATCTGGGTGGCATAGTCAGTTGGGCTTCCAACTCTTGGTTTCAGTTCAGGTTGTGATCTTAGGGTCGTGGGATTGAGCCCCAACTTGGGCTCTGCACTCAGCGCAGAGTCTGTTTGGGACTCTCCCTGTCCCTCTGCCCCTCCTCTTCCTGTCTCTCTCTTAAATAAATGAATAAATCTTGAAAAAAAAATAAAAATAAAACTTTTTCATTCCACCTTCAATTAGGATAAAGAAGAGGTGCTTGGCTGGCTCAGAGGAACGTGTGACTCTTGATCTCGGGGTTGTGAGTTCAGGCCCCACATTGGGTATGGAGATTACTTTAAAAATAAAAAAGTAAGGAAGAAAACATACCTATGACAATGCCTCTAGATAACATTAACTATTGGTATTTATGTTTACTTTTTTTTAAAAAAAATATTTTATTTGAGAGAGCGAGAGCATGAGCAGAGGGGAAGGGCAGTGGGAGAAGGAGAAGCACACTCCTCACTGAGCAGGGAGCCCAATGCAAGTCTCGATCCCAGGACCCCAGGATCATGACCTGAGCTGAAGGCAGACACTCAACTGACTGAGCCTATATTCCATCCATTTTTCAATTGAAATATAATTCACATAACATTCACTCTTCTAAAGTGTATAGTTCAGTGATTTATACTGAATTCACAATGTTGTGCAACCGTCACCACTACATAATCTGAGATCATTTCATCACCCCGAAAACGAAAAGCTAATATGTGGCCTTTTGTGTCCGATCCTTAGCACAATGTTTCCAGTTTCATCCATGCTTTTTACAATTTTTTTTAGATTTTATTTATTTATTTGATAGAGAGAAACACAGCGAGAGAGGGAACACAAGCAGGGGGAGTGAAAGAGGGAGAAGCAGGCTTCCCGCCGAGCAGGGAGCCCGATGTGGGACTTGATCCCGGGAATCCGGGATCATGACCTGAGCCAAAGGCAGATGCTTAACCAACTGAGCCACCCAGGCGCCCCCAGTTTCATCCATGTTATTCCATGTATCAGCACTTCATTCTTTTTTATGGCTAAATAATACTCCATTTTATGGATATACCTGATTTTATTTACCTATCAGTTGACAGAAATTTGAGTTGTGGGCGCCTGGGTGGCTCAGTTGGTCTGCTCCTCCCTCCACCCCAACTCTCTGCTCGTGATGGCTCTCTCTCTCTCAAATAGTAAAATCTTTAAAAAAGAAGAAATTTGAGTTGTTTCTACTTTTTGGATAGTAGGAATAATGCTCCTATGAACACGTAGGAGCTCCTTGTACACACAAGTTTCTGTGGACATATGTTTCCAAGTCTCTTGAATGTATACCTAGAAGTAGACTTTTTAAAAAAGATGTATTTATTTAGAGGCACCTGGGTGGTTCAGTATGTTAAGCGTCTGCCTTTGGCCCAGGTCATGATCTCAAGGGCCTAGGATTGAGTCTCGCTTCAGACTCCTTGCTAGGCAGGGAACCTGCTTCTCCCTCTCTCTCTGAAGCTCCCCCTGCTTATCCTCACTCTCTCTCTCTCTCTCTCTCTCTCTCTCTCAGATTAATAAATAAAATCTCTTAAAATTCTATTTATTTATTTATTTATTTATTTATTTATTTATTTATTTATTTATTTCAGAGAGAGCAAGTGAGTGAGCATGTCCGTGGGGAGAGGCAGAGGGACCCAATCTTCTAGAAGAGGCTAATGTGGGGCTCCACAAAGAGCTTGATCTCATGATCCATGAGACCATGACCCATGAGATCCTGACCTGAGCAAAATCAAAGAGTTAGTAGCTTAACCAACCGAGCCACCCAGATGGCCCGTCCACATATCTTCTTTGAAGAAATGTCTTTGCCATTCAAAATTCACCTAGGTGCCCCTCTTTTCTTTTCAAGTTTTTAAAAAAGATTTTATTTATTTATCTGACAGAGAGAAACAAGCAAGGAGGGAACACAAGCAGGGGAATTGAGAGAGGGAGAAGCAGGCCTCCTGGGAGCAGGGAACCTGATGCTGGGCTCGATCCCGGGTCTCCGGGATCATGACCTGAGCCGAAAGCAGCCGCTTAACCAACTGAGCCACCCAGGCGCCCCGGTGAACTGGCTTTTTTACTGAGGTTACCTCTACATTAAAAATTATCAGGTCCTTTCCCTGGGATGTTTCAACTTATTTGGGGTGGGGAGGAATATAAGACACTACTAGTGTTATAAAAGGTGCTCAAGGAGAGACCACTGGTTATCAATTCCCCTATCTTCTGGCAGCACCTCACCCTAGTACTCCACTATGCCTGGACATTGAGCCTAGAGCCTCTTGAGTTTAATTCCTCTGTAGAGGTGGATAGCTTTATAACTACTATTTATATTGTCTTTGATACAATTCCCTTGTTTTTGGCCTCTTTCCTTACCTCCTTACCTCCTTACCTCTACTACCTTCTGTACTATCTGTTACTTCACATTTCTGAGCCTTTCTGGGGTTCTGTTTGACTTGCTTCTTGTTACTTTTCCCTTCAGTGAACACTTTCTGTGCTCTGCTTAGTCAGTCACCACTGCTTTATCTTTGTCTCCCAACTTATGACGGCTCTGGGTTAGAAATGTCAAAGACAGAAATTGCATTTTTATTTTTTATTTTATTTTGGAAAATTTCAGAAAAGGAAGGAAGCAGAAGCATCTTTAGTTTATCATCCTGTAACTAGAAATTTGTTTAATTTTCCCAAATGATGTGGCTTATTATCTCACTGGATGGTTTTGGCTACCCACTACTGTAATGACTTTGATATCTTTTGATTTTTATATAAAATAAAGTCCTAGTCACTTTGTACTATTCAAAAATCTGGAGAAATTTCCACACAAAGATGGTTTTTCCTGGCATCTTAGGCAAGTTACAGCGTGGCTGTGCAGTCTGTTGGCATTTCAGTGCAAACAGTATTGGTCCCAGTTTTCTGTCCTAAGACACTCTGTTCTTTATATAAACAGCAGGAGAAGCAGTTGTTCTCTTCTACTCTGAGATTGAATCTCTCTTAGCAGCAAGTGGAGTGATTCATTCTCCTGTACCTTTTGGAGGAGACTTTATTACTTGTGGGGGATACAGTGCCAGAGAGAGGAGAGCTCCAGCAATATGTCAGGTATTACACATTCTGGACTGGCATAAAAAGAAGCAACCTCTTCCCCCACTGCAATTTCAAAGCCTGGAAGGAACACCCCACATCTAAGGCTCTCAGAAATCACATTATTCATAGCAAGGACCGTGATTCATATGAACGGAACAAAATGGAATTATCAAAAATAGATTCTGTAGATTAATCGGTAGCAAAAATATCTTCTGACTTAGCTTATGAATTGGCTATAATCACAGGAAGGACGATTCCATTGAGGTTTTACCATCTTCTCCTCCACCTTGATTGAATAACCTTTATCCTTCTCCCAGGGCACATCTTTGTAGGTCAGGTTTTGACATAATACCTCCCTCTTTTTTTTTCCTTGTTATCTTTTAAAAATATTTCTTGCTTAAACATACCTTCTGTTAATTGTGTTCATTTAATTGGTTACCTTGAATTATTGAGTATTTGTCATTTTTATGCTTTCTATATTGACCCACTATTATTTTTAGCAGTGATGATTATAATAACCTGCAGAGTGGGTTAGAAGGGCTTCACATTTGATGGAACTTGAATTCCTGCCAGAGCTATTCTTTGCTTCAAAAAGGACCAATATGATTGCCGTCCTTTTACCGGGGCAGTTTTCTTCTTCTATTTATTTCTTGCCTCTCTAAGAGTAATAAAACATTTTTAGGGAGTCGTAAACAGAAAAAGGCATTTCCAGTTTGATAACTATTACTGTATTATGTATACACACACAGTATTAAGTAACTAACGTTCAGGGAATTCTGTAATATGTTTTAAGAGATCTAAAGATGAGAATGTCAGATGCTTTCAGCTGCAAGTAACAATGACAGAGACCTATGAGGACATTGTTAAGTACAAAGATTTTATTATTTTGCTAAAAAGAAATCCAGAGGAAGGCCGGGTCCAGGATTTGTATAATGGCTCAGTGATGCCTTATAGCTTAGCATCATCAATGGGTTGGCTTTTTTTAAGGATTCTATGTCAATGTTCATAAGATGCCTTAGCTCTATATATCATGTCCTATATAACCACACACAATGGCAGAAGAATGCCAGTTTGTCTTCGTCTACCTCTTTGCATCAGGGAAGAAAATTTAACTCAGAAGTCTGGCACATTTTCTTCTGGCTCAGATCAAGTTAGGTGTCTTTAGCTGAGCTGCAGGGAAGCTAGAAAATTATCTGTCTTTTCCAATATATATTGTGAGGTGTGTGTGTGTTTTGTGTGTGTATTGTTAGATAGGCAGCCAATAGTGTCTGACACAAGCAGTAAGGTGAAGTTTTTAGTCCTCCCTAAAGAAGCCTGTGTCTCTCTGGGTGGAACAACAAGCTATAAGTATATTGCAATTTCTGTGTGGTAGCTTCCTGGAAACACTCAGAGGCTTCAAATTAACAATCCATTTTAAACTGGTTAGAGAAAACTGTTCTAGATACTTTTGATTTGTAGTTGCCAAAGCTGTCCTTTCTCAATTCTTAGTCAGAAGTCTGTTCTGCCCATCTTTTTCCTAAGTGGTGTTAAGAAATGTAGTATCTAATTTACATAATGTGATTTTAAGTGATGTTCTCTTTCTCCAAAATGCTCTTGCCTTTACACTTTCACATCCCCACATCTCATTCATCCTTTGAGGAAAGCTAAAAAATATGCCTCCGATTTATTTCATTTGTTCAGCAAATATCTGTTGCATGCTTAGTATGTCAAGCACGCTGCCATTGCTGGGGATACAAAACATGAGCTCTGACCTCATGGAACTTACAGTCAGGTGGGGATTACCGACAACTAACAATAACCAGGGAGAAGGAAGAAAATGGTAGGAGCAGAGGACAGGCAAGGATATTTACACTATTGGCAGGCATAGAAGCAGACAGAGAAGTCTACTTGAAGACTTTTTAAAGATGATACCTACGGATGAGTAGGAATTAGGAGAGAGAAAGGGAGGGGGAAGTGTTCAAGGTAAAGAGAATAGTGTATAGAAAACCATGGAAGTGGGGTTCCTAGGTGGCTCAGTGGTTGAGCCTCTGCCTTCAGCTCAGGTCATGATCCTGGAATCCCGGGATTGAGCTCCGCATCAGGCTCCCTGCTGAGCGGAAGCCTGCTTCTCCTTCTCTCACTCCCTTTGCTTGGGTTCCCTCTCTAGTTGTGTTTTCTCTCTGTCAAAGAAATGAATAAAATCTTTAAAAAAAAAAAAAAGAAAGAAAAAAGCCTCTTTAATTCCTCCTTCCCCTAAGTGATTTCTCCACTTGATGAACCCCATAGCACTTGATATACAATTTTTAGATCATAAGATCTCTGAAGGCAAAACACTTATACAGAGTACTGGGTAATTGTGAGTGCAGCTTCAGAGGAGAGTGAGGCTATATCTATGTCAATGAGTAATGCTAGCTTAAAACATTAAAATACCTGAGGTAAGAGGTGGATTATACCACACTTCTCTTCAAAATGATAGGAAAATCATTACCTGTCTAGGCGACTACAGAGACCAAAGCAACAGGGAGGAATTGATTCATAAAGTTCTGGAGGAAGTACAAAGTAATTATAGCTCCAATCCTCAGACCTTACTTTAAAAGCTATTTTAGGAAATATAATGAAACCCTGGTATGCACCAGAAAGGAAAAATAGCCACTCACTTATGTTTACAAGAGATTTTCTTTTAGAATATTCTGTTGGTATGGGATGCTCTTTGTGTGTGACAGGGTTTTAGGTTACTGGTGGGGAGGGCCTAACCAGACCTGACAAGCTATTTTTAAAATCAAATATTAAGGGCACCTGGGTGGTTCAGTTGGTTAAGTGACTGCCCTTGGCTTGGGTCATGATCTCAGGGTCCTGGGATCAAGTCCCATATGGGGGTCCTTGCTCAGTGTGGAGGCTGCTTCTCCCTCTGCCTGCAGTTCCCCTGCTGTGCTCTCTTTGTCTCTGTCACATAAAATAAAATATTAAAAAAAAACCCCACATACACACAATGTCCATGTCATGACTCAGGTTTTTACCATTTCATTTCTTGTTTATTTTTTCTTTTTGTTCTTTAATTTTAGATACATGTTCCAAAATCCTTTTGCTGCTTGGTTGAGAGGAACCAGAAGTGAGTAAATTTTGATAGAGAAGGAGGTTTGGGAATATAGCTATTATCTTGATAGGCCAGAGTAGATAGTATTTTAAGATTTCATGAGAAAGCTCCCTTTAGTTTATTCCTCTCCTTAATTCTAGTTTACCTATTCATCCCTGGGTTTGAGAAGGCAATGTTTGATCCTGCCATTTCTATAGCTAAATAAATAATAACTCCCAAATAATGACCAAATGTATATAAATGTGTTATGTGAATGGTAAGACACTATACACAAATGCAAGGATTTATTTTATCATTAACTTGGGAAGTTTTTTTTTTTTTTTAAGATTTTATTTATTTGACAGACAGAAACACAGCCAGAGAGGGAACACACGCAGGGGGAGTGAGAGAGGGAGAAGCAGGCTTCCTGTTGAGCAGGGAGCCCGATGTGGGACTCGATCCAGGGTCTCCGGGATCATGACCTGAGCTGAAGGCAGTCGCTCAACCAACTGAGCCACCCAGGCGCCCCTGTTTTTTTTTTTTTTTTTTTTTGAGAGAGGGAGAGAAAGTGAGCTTGGGCTCTTGAGCAGTGAGGAGCAGCAGAAGGAGAGGGAGAAAGAATCAAAATCCCAAGCAGGCCCCACACCCAGTGCAGAGCTGGGTTGCTGATCCCACAACCCTAAGATCGTGAACAGAGCTGCAATCAAGAGTCAGATATCTAAATGAATGAGCCAACCAGGCATCGCAGAAGTATTTTTGACAGTTTTTTTTTTTTTTTTTAACAAAATCTACTCTCAACATGGGCCTTGACCTCACAACCCCCAGATCAAGAGTCACATGCCCTATCGACTGAGCCAGCCAGGTTGTCACCCCCAACTTTTTTTTTGACACTGGTTTTTTGAAGGGTCCTCCTCAAAGACAGAGATTACTTTTTTTGGATGCTGTCCCATAGTATGGTGAGGTGTAGAAGCCAAATTCTCTAATTTGGTGATTCTTAACTTTATCTTTTATTAATCTACTGTATTTTTAAAAAGTTTTATATTTACAGAAAAATCAGCAGATAGTACATAAAGTCCCTATATAACCTCCTTCCCATTATCTTTATTATTAATGTTGGTATGATACATTTGCTACAATTAATGAACAAATATCGATACATTGTAATTACTAAAGTCCACATTCATTCAGCTTTGCTTTTTTTTTTTAAGTTTTTTTTTTTTTTTTTTTAAGATTTTATTTATTTGACAGAGAGAAACACAGCCAGAAAGGGAACACAAGCAGGGGGAGTGAGAGAAGGAGAAGCAGGCTTCCCGCTGAGCAGGGAGCCCGATGTGGGACTCCATCCCGTGTCTCTGGGTTCATGACCTGAGCTGAAGGCAGTCGCTTAACCAACTGAGCCACCCAGGCGCCCCTTTTTTGAAGTTTTTACCTAATGTCTTTTCTCTTTCAGGATCCCAATCAGCTTAAAACCTATGCTGAGTTATGTTATATCTACATTACACATAGTGCCATGTCTCCTTAGATTCTTCTTGGCTGTGACATTAACCTCCATTTTTTGGGGGTCATAAACTGGGTTGAAAATCTGATGAAAGTTATGGAAACTCTCCACAGAAAAATATACATGCTTCAGATTTCTATTTTTTTTAAGGTTTTATTTATTTATTTGACAGAGAGAAACACAGCTAGAGAGGGAACACAGCAGGGGGAGTGAGAGAGGGAGAAGCAGGATCCCCCCATCCCCAGCAAGGAGCCCAACCGGGGGCTCAATCCCAGGACTTCCGGATCATGACCTGAGCCAAAGGCAGACGCCCAAGGACTGAGCCACCCAGGCTCCCTTCAGATGTTTAATTTAGGGGAGGTCCACCCATAACAGATTCAGAAGCCCCGCTCTAGGAGGAAAGGTGATCCTTAGGATATCCCCTCCCCCACATTTGGGCTCAAGGTCAGGCTCTACCTCTACTTTGTTGGGTGACTTTTTGCATAGCTGTTTTCCTAATGGGCCTAGGTTTCACCGCCTGTGAAATGAAAGGTTGACTTACATGATGTCTAAATCCTTTTCTAGCACTTTGGAAGGTAATGTCACCTACACTGTTTACATCAGAGTAACAGTGGCTGATAACAAACCAGGTCAGGTCAGGGAAATGGATGGGCTTATCAATAAAGAGGTTGCAGAGGTTCAGTGGGGGAAAAGACAATACCTAGGTTCCACTTTATGGCTTTGTGGATTTTCTAAGTCATTTCCTTCCTCTGAGCTTCAACTTCCTCATCTGCAAAAATGTGGAGGTTCTGCTTCTGGTAGTTATGAAACTCCTGAAAGCAAAGGTGGACAACGCACCTTGTAAGATATCGTGTGAGTTATTACGATAAGGAAAAAGATGGAGTAGGTGAGTTAGTGCACTGCTGAACCGCGGATTTAAGGAAAGGGAGGTCCGGCCCTGCGGAAGAGGAATATACTACACACCTTAGGCCTATCGGGCCACACCCTCACAGTGCTGGGGTCAATTTCACTTACGTGTCGGCCCCGCCTCCTCCCCCCCTTGCCCCTCTGGTTGAAACGTGCCACACTTCTCATGGCAGTCACAGTGTGACGCTTTCCTCCGCGCAAGGGCCGCGCGCGCTCTCGCGCTGTCACCTCCCTGTCTCCCGGCTCGCCCTTGGCTTCCTCCGATTGGTTCTCACATAAGTGACGTAAGTGCTCCTTATTCCACCTACATCACTTCCCAGGGTTCCGCCCCACCTCCTCCTCGCTTCTCGCGACTCGTGCGGCAACATAACCCGCCCTGGTCTCTGTTGCGCCGGAGGAGCCGGGAGAGCAAGCTAAACCAGGAAGGCGCCGGCTAGGGGCGCGCACGCGCACGCACGCACGTACGCCGGCGGCCGACGGGGCGGCACGCTCGCGCCCGGGCTCGTCGCGCGCCGCGCCAGAGGCTCGCGCACTCGGCAGGTTGGACTGCGGCGGCGGCAGCTGTGGGAGCTGAGGCACTGTGCGTGAGAGGTCCCAGAAGCGTCTGCGGCTCCAGTTCCGCCGCCCTCCGCATCTCTCACCCCAGTGTCGGTGCCGGGTGGGGAGAAGGGAACAACACTAGCCTTGGGAACCTCGAGCAGATCCCTGGCTGCTTCCGACACCGCCATCCTTCCTTTCCCAGCAGCGGGCCTCGCTCGGTGCTAGGCGACTCTGCGGGGAGGCGGCGGCGACCGCTGCCAGTCTGTGGGGAGGAGTACTGCCCTGCAGCCTTGCTCCGCCGCCGGGCCCTAGAGGGTCCGAGAGAGCTCGGCGCCGGTCCTTTCTCTCGCCTTTTTCGTCAGCGGGTTGGAGCAGCGTCGGTCCGAGAGGTCTCTGGGCTGAGGCGGCGGCAGCTCCTCCGGTTCCATCATGTCCGCGGGCGGAGACTTCGGGAATCCGCTGAGGAAATTCAAGCTGGTGTTCCTGGGGGAGCAGAGCGGTGAGTGCGCGGCTCCCCCACTCCTGGCAGCTGGCCGCGGCTTCCCCGCACCGCCCCCAGTGCGGCGCTTCTGTCCGGGAAGGCTGTCTATCCGCCTCGCGTTCGCGCTGCGTGCTAGCCTACAGCCCTGCCTGGTGTTTGCCGACCCCTCTTAGCCACCAGCTCCTCCTCGTTCTGACCCGTCGGTCAGATTTTGATCCTTCGTCCCTAGTTCCGATGTCTCCTTTCCCCGCAGCCCGGGCCTCTCCTGTCGATCTGCCCCCCCACCTCGTCCTCACCCCGCCCAGCCCCAGCCTGCTGTCCATCCCTTTCTTTCTCCCGTCTACGTCGTCTCACCAACCGTAGCCCCCTTCTTTGAGCCCCACCCTTATTCTTGGCTTTTATCCCAGTTCGTCCGCTCTGTGAAGGCCCACCCCGGGAAGCCCCACTCCGGGGAACGGACCCTCTTCAACCTTGGACAAGGAGGGTGGGGGGATTAGGGCGTTGTTTTCCCTAGAGACTTGGCCTTGGGAAGTGCGGATCTTGTGGGAGGTGGGAAGTCGGGGTTTTCACTTGGGTGGGGAATTAGTTTGGGTTATGGAGGGTATATGAATTGGAGGCGACTTGAGGATGGAGTGGTTGGGGAGTAGGAGGGGTGGCGGCGGCCGTGGCGATTTTTGCTTCTTGGGTCAGGCTGTGGCTTGGAAAACCTCATTTTCTTCTCATGACTTTGATCCCTGACAATTCTTTTGGCACTGTTGGTGCTTGCCCGATCTCTGCCAGATGCTATGTCATGATCATTTTACTTGGAATTTTTCACATCCCACTTCTCCTTTTTCTCCTTTCAACATGAAGCAGTGTCTGTTCTCTTTATGGTGGTGTAAACAGGAATTACCGGAGAAATGTTAATTATTCCATTTCTTCTGAGTGTTTTCCAGTTGTATATTTATGATTCCTGTGAGAGGAAGGCCTGAGAATAACGAACATCTTTGTTTTGTAGGATTTCCTTTGGGGCTAGAGAGTAATGGAGTAGAGTAGAGGAGATTCATTATCTAGTTATCTAAATTAGATTTCAGTGTGTAATACCGTTTCATCTAAATGACCCTTTTTGCTTATATTCCATAGTTTCTTGGTGAGTGGAATGATCTTACCTGGTCAGGCTTCTGCTGTTGCTTACTTTGTATTATATACAAGAGCCTAGTTTTGTAATGGTTTTCTCTAAAATTACTTCTGATGATTCTAATTTTATGCCGAATTATGAAAGTTGGCACTGGACAATGTAGAGATTATGATCCTCCTTTGTTTTTCTCACGTATTTCTTGATGGTCTTTAAAATTCAGGCATTGAGAGGTTAGTTCCTCCCAAGTCATCAGACATTGAGTTAACTGAGGTACCTTAGGTTAGGCTATAGAGAAGGCAATTTCTTTTGATTGGAAAGTAGATAACTTAAAAATTCAGAGCTTTTACTCCTACCTTGAACTGCTTATAGTAATATATATGACATTAAAATAGGTTAACATTAGTTGCAAAATTGCTTTCAGTTGGAGCTGAGAAATCATTTTTCTCTTTTCAGTATATAATCTTTACCTCCTTCCTCCCTACCCGGGAAAAATATAGTTTCCTCTTTGCTTATGTATTTTCTTGAAGCAAGTATAAGCTTGTTTCTTGAAGTAACTTGGTAAGATCCATGAGGATGATCCCATTCTAGGTATTCTATGGCAATTTCAGGACAATGCCATGCATAAAATATAGTGTATTGGTCATTATCGATAAATAGGATTAAAGTGCTATTGTGCACTCTGGGGATGTTATTGCTGGCCTTATGTTGTGATGCAGAGCTATTTAGTTTACATGAAAAATCCATTAATCTCTGTCCTAGGAAGATTTTAGTATGAGTAATGATCATAACTTCAGTATCTGCAGGTTTCCTTTGAATTCCTTGAGTATTTATGTTCTAATTCACATTGTAATTTGGTGGCTTCTTATTTCTTTCTTTATGTCTTAACCCCCCCCCCCCCACTTAGTTTCTGAAATCATGTTAGATTTTTTTTAATGGACTTTATTTTTTTAGAATGGTTTTAGATTTATAGAAAATTGAGAAGATCGTGCAGAGGCTTGCCACATAGTCCCACCCAATTTCCTCAGTATTCTTAACATCTTACATTAGTATGTTACATTTGTTATAATGAGTGAGCCAGTATTGATATGTTATTAACTCAAGTCCATAGTTTATTCAGATTTCCTTAGTTTTTATCTTTTATTGTTGTTTTAGCATTCAGTTCAGGATACCACATTACATTTAGTTGTTGTGTCTCTTTAGACTCCTCTTAGGTGTTTAAGGATTATGTTTACACGCTTTTTAACTTTGTGGAACTCTGAGGTCGTTATCTCTTAAGGCCAAGTAACACCATTTGATAGCTTTAACAATGAAAGATTGATCTTTGTTTTCACGGGCAGTGTCTGTAGTTTTTTTATGCATTAGTAAAGGTCTGTAGAACCCATGTCATCTTGATGTAACTCTTCATGAATTATTTATTTTTAGGTTTTAGAATGCCACAGTTCAGCTTTTAAAAACTAATCTGTGGCAAAGCATTACCATATTTATAATTCGTGTGTGTGTCTTACCCACAGCAGAATGCAAGTCCCATGAAGATTAAAACTTATTATTTTTTTTAAAGATTTTATTTATTTGACAGAGAGAAACACAGCCAGAGAGGGAACACAAGCAGGGGGAGTGAGAGAGGGAGAAGCAGGCTTCCCGCCGAGCAGGGAGCCCGATGTGGGACTCGATCCCCGGTCTCCGGGATCGTGACCTGAGCCGAAGGCAGTCGCTTAACCAGCTGAGCCACCCAGCCACCCCTAAAACTTATTTTTTTATTCATTGTATCCCCAGTGCCCAGCATACCAGGCTGATAGTAGTAGGTACTCAGAAATATTTGGTAAATGAGTGGTGGTTGAATCTACTAGCAACCAAAGCTGTATCAGTCTTTGTTACAGTGGAATCTATGTTTTTACTCTTATGCTATTAATAGCTTAACCGTAACATTTTATACTTACATATGATTATATACAGGGGTACTCTAGATGCTGGAGAGGGCAGGGAACACAAAAATTTATAGCTCGCTCCATTTTTCTTAAATAGGACCAGGATTTTGTAGTTTTGTGTTGAGCAAAATTAGTTTTGTTTTGTTAAGGATACTGTTAAATTGTTTTCTATTAGTATAGCACCTAAAAATGTGTCAAGTGATGTTAAAGACGTGTTCAAGGAACTGATTTGGAGTTTAGTAGGCTTCTATTTTATCAAAAATTGAGGTTCTGTCTCTTTAACAAAGATGAATTGTTTCAGTATATGAAGCTTCAGACTGAGTTAATTTGACGTTAGTGTTGACAATCTTACAAAACTCTTAGGGTTTCTTTATATTTCAGTAGTATACCTGGTTAAATAAAGGGAGGTTGAAGTACACAGTTTAAATCTGAAGTTTCCTTGAGAAATCTCTTTTGTTGCTACCTCTGGCTGCTGTCTTGAAATGCAGAGGCACTTTTAGGAATGCCATTCACGGGACGCCTGGGTGGCTCAGTTGGTTAAGCAACTGCCTTCGGCTCAGGTCATGATCCTGGAGACCCGGGATCGAGTCCCACATCGGGCTGCCTGCTCAGTAGGAAGCCTGCTTCTCCCTCTCTCACTCCCCCTGCTTGTGCTCCCTCTCTCACTGTGTTTCTCTCTGTCAAATAAATAAAAAAAATCTTTAAAAAAAAAAAAAAAAGGAATGCCATTCATGGTTTATAGTTGAAGATATAACTACAAACAAGTGTTACAAAATAAGGTTACAAATTAGGAAGTATAATCTCAGGTAGAAGCACATACCTGGGCTAGTACTGCTTATTTTTTCACTTTATGTTACCCTTCTTACATCAGTTCTTTTGAAATAAAACATGGTAGGTAGGGAAAATGTGCCTTACCATCAGAGACCAGGAATACTGAACAGTTTAGATTGGCTAGATCAATGATCTTAAACTTCTTCTTCTTAAGATGCCATTACCTGTTATGCTGTTACCAATTGTTGAGGCCCCTAAAGAACACTGTTTATATGGTTTATATCAATATTTACTGTATTGAAAGTGAACATTTAAAAATATTTAATTCATTTATTCATTACACAAAAGAAGCATTTTCCAAACAAAAATTTAGTAAGAGTGGCATTGCTTTACATATTTGCAAATCTTTTTATTTAAGTTTTTTTTAAGATTTTATTTATTTATTTGACAGAGAGAGAACAAGCAGGAGAAACAGCAGGGAGAGAGAGAAGCAGGCCCCCTCTGAGCAGAGTCCCATGTGGGGCTTTACCCCAGGACCCTGGGACCATGACCCAACTGAAGGCAGATGCATAACTGACTGAGCCACCCAGGTGCTCCCCCCCACCCCCCCGGCAAATCTCTTTAGTGTCTTTTGACTTATTAGAAGATGTCTGGATTCTTATAGCTCCTTCTGCATTCAGTCTATTGTAATAACTATGGTATAGACTCTGGGCAACTCCACTGTATACTCATGAGAGAATGAGAGTGAAGAAAGCCAAATAACATCTAAACATTATGAAAGTGGTTTGACTCCCAGAGGGTAGTGGATCTCCCCCCCCCCCCCCCACTGAAGCGTCCTGGGAATCCTGGCAGTCTGTGGGCCACACTTTAAGAACTGTTGTTAGATGATGATATTAAGCCATTTGTACCATGGAGCTTCATATTGCAAGTTAGGGCAGTCAGGAATGTTTTTCATACCTGGTTTTGGAGCCTTAAAACTAAACAATAGGGCTAATGATTAAGATCACATGGTTTGGGTTTTATATTTTATATTATTTATTTATTTTAAAAAAGATTTTATTTATTTATTTGACAGAAACACAGCTAGAGAGGGAACAGAAGCAGGGGAAGTGAGAGAGGGAGAAGCAGGCTTCCCTGCCAAGTGGGGAGCTCGATGTGGGGCTGGATCCCGGGATACTGGGCTCAGACCTGAGCTGAAGGCAGACGCTTAGCAACTGAGCCACCCAGGCGCCCCTGGGTTTTATATTTTAGCACTGCCCACTGACTTTGGACAAATTATTTGACCTCTCTGTTCTTCAGTTTCCTTATTTATAAAATAAAGGTAATAGAAACTATCATGTAGAGTTATTTTGAAGATTAAATTGTTAATGTGAAGCATTTAGAAGAGTGCCTGGCACATGGGAAGTTCTTGGTAACTATTTTAGTTTAACAGATTTTTTAAAATAAAATATTTATTCTTTTTTCCCCCTTAGATTTTGTCAGGCAGAGAAGGGAGAGAGAGAGAGTATGCACAAGCAGGAGGAGTGGCAGGCATAAGGAGGAGGATCCCCACTGAGCAAGGAGCTTGGCAAGGGACTTGATCCCAGAACCCTGGGATCATGACCTGAACCAAAGGTGGATGCTTAACTGACTGAACCACCCAGAAGTCCCTAGTTTAACAAATGTTTATGTAAAATTGCTATGCTGTCAAGTGATTTGGTAGAGTATAAGCTTAAGATTTATATTTTATAGGGAAGGACACATAATAGCTAAAACAATATAGTGTGGTAAATGCTGTTTGCTTAGAAAAATAGAGTTAAAAGTTATAAAGAAGTGATGGGAGCATGGGGTTCCAGGGAAGACAGTATAAATCATTATAAATGACTAACCGATTTTTAGCTGAAATTCTTGAATGAGAGCATTCCAGAGTTGGAGGAGACTTTGAGAAGTCATCTCATCCATTTCTCTTAGGGCTTTAAAACTGGATCACTTCCCCCTCCCCGTTTTTATTTATTTATTTAAAAGATATATTTATTTACTTGAGAGAGAGAGAGCGCGCTCAAGTGAACACGCAAGCACGCAGAGGGGCAGACGGAGAATGAGAGAAGCGGACTCCTGGCTGAGTAGGGAGCCTACTGGAGAGCCTGTCACAGGGCATGATCCCACGATCCTGAGAACATGGCCTCAGCTAAAATCAAGAATTGGGTGCTCAGAACAACTGAGCCACCCAGGTACACCTAACTTTATTATTATTAATTTTTTAAGATTTTATTTATTTGTGTTTGAGAGAGCGAGTGCTCACACGTACAGGAATTGGGGGGGGGTTGCAGAGGGAGAAGAGGGAGAGGGGCAGACAGAATCCCTACTGACTAGGAAGCCCACTGAGCAGGAAGCCCATGGGCCTCCATTCAAGGAGAGATCATGACGTGAGCTAAACTGACTGAGCCACCCAAGGCACCCCTGACTTTATTTTTAATAGGTAATACAAGCATAAAAAGGTGTACTTAGAAAACTTAATACTAGGGGCGCCTGGGTGGCTCAGTTGTTTGAGCCACTGCCTTCGGCTCAGGTCATGGTCCCGGATACCCGGGATCGAGCCCCACATCGGGCTCCCTGCTTCTCCCTCTCTCACTCCCCCTGCTTGTGTTCCCTCTCTGGCTGTGTTTCACTCTGTCAAATAAATAAAAATCTTTAAAAAAGAAAAAAAAAAAGAAAACTTACTACTACCACTGTTCCTGTGACTCCATTCCCCACTCCACCCCCTTCTCCTTTAGTAATTCTATATGTATTATTTTGTGTGTATGTTCTGGGATTTTTTTATGCAAACACAAGCAATATGAAGATAATTTCTTATTCTCTCTTACATAAGATGTATCAGACTTTTACTCCATACCTTTTTTTGCTTAGTATATCCTAGGGATCTTTTCATGTTATTAGTACATATGAGAACAGCTTTCCCATTCAATTTTTTTGCTTTTTTTTTTTTTTTTTTAAGAAATGGAACTTTATTTATTTTTCTAAAGACTTTATTTATTTATTTGACACAGAGAGAGAGATAGAGATCACAGGCAGGCAGAGAGGGAGAAGGAAGCAGGCTCCCCGCTGAGCAGAGAGCCTGATGCAGGCCTTGATCCCAGGACCCTGAGATCATGACCTGAGCCGAAGGCAGAGGCTTTAACCCACTGAGCCACCCAGGCGCCCGCTTTTTGTTTTTTGGTTTTTTTAAATAAAATTAACCAACGCAAAAGAGTTTGGACTTCATCTCATAGACAACGTGGAGATAACGTGGGGCTTGATCCCATGGCCCTGAGATCATGACCTGAGCTGAAATCAAGAGTTGGATGCCTAATGACTGAGCCACCCGGCTCCCCCTCTTTTCCTTTTTCATAGCACAATCCTCTAATCTGGTGAGGTGGAAGAGGGAATTGTTCCACTGTGTGGAACCGTGGAAGGAATGTGAGAGGGTATCAGTCTACCTTTAAACAGACTTTTGTTTTTATCACCACCTTTATCCTTATTTCTAGATATACTTGGTGCCAGCAATTCCTGAGCCATTTAAGGGGGTTCTCTGGCACAAATCAGACTTTTTCTTAGCTTTCTCTACATCAGTTTAAAATTGGTCTTTATAGAACCTATTAGATCAATTACCACTTTGCCATTTACTTTCTACCTTCTAACTTGGATGATTTAGGTTTTCTGAGAACCAGTACTTAACTTTTAGATGTTTAGAATTGCTTAGAGTTTTCTGTTTCTGTTCTTTTTTCCTTTTTAATTTTTTTTCCTAAAGATTTTAGTTATTTATTTGACAGCGAGCAAGAGAGCATAAGTGGGGGAGCGGAAGAAGCAGGCTCCCTGCTGAGTAGGGAGCTAGATGCAGAGCTCAATCCCAGTACCTTGGGATCATGACCTGAGCTGATGGCAGGTACTTAAATGACTGAGCCACCCAGGCGCCCCCCTTTTTCTTTCTTAAAAATGCATTTTATAAAATTAAAACCAATTTATTTGTAACCAAGTTCATAGTAGCATTGACATTAGCCAAAAGATGGAAGCAGCCCAAGTGACCATAGATGGATGAATGGATAAACAAGATGTTTTATGTACATACAATGACATATTATTCAGCCTTAAAGAGGAAGGAAATTCTGATATATGCTGTAACATGGGTGGATCTTGATGACATAATGCTGAGTGAAATAAGCCAGTCATTAAAGGACAAATACTGCATGATACTCTGAATTAACTTTGTAATAAGCAATACTGTTATCTTTTTTTTTTTTTTTTAAGATTTTTATTTATTTGACAGAGAGAAACACAGCCAGAGAGGGAACAGGGAGCGAGAGAGGGAGAAGCAGGCTTCCTGCCGGGCAGGGAGCCCGCCCGATGCGGGGCTCAATCCCAGGTCTCTGGGATCATGATCTGAGCCAAAGGTAGTCGCCCAACCAACTGAGCTACCCAGGTGCCCGAGCAATACTGTTATCCTGTCCTGCCATTGTGAGATTGCATATGTCCAGATACCCTAATAGACTTGTCTTTAAGATGAAGTACAAACTCTTTGGCATGGGTTAATTTTATAGTCCTGCTTCTACCGTCCTATCTCTAATCTTACTCCTAGCATTCGTTTTTACCCTTTATTGTTAGGCTTCACTATGCTACGTTACCAAAAAATGAATTTGATCATCATTAAGGTGTTACATGCTATGGGGAATGCAAGTCTTCCATTTGCAGAATCATAGAACCTTAAAGATCATTTATCCATTTAACAGATGCTCATTGTGTGCCGGGCATGGAGCTAGGTCCTGGTGGACATAGTTGTTAATAAATCAGATATTATCTCTATTCTCTTCTTGCTTATAGTCTAGCAGTAAATTAGGTTTAAATATTTTACATTGTTCTGTGCCTTCCAACCTCTGTTCTTTTTTTTTTTTTTTAAAGATTTTATTTACTTATTTGACAGATCACACATAGGCAGAGAGGCAGGCAGAGAGAGGAGGAAGCAGGCTCCCTGCTGAGCAGAGAGCCCGATGCGGGCCTCAATCCCAGGACCCTGAGATCATGATCTGAGCTGAAGGCAGAGGCTTTAACCCACTGAGCCACCCATGCACCCCAACCTCTGTTCTTGAACCTTTCCTCCAGTCCATCCTTTATGTTATTAGAATAAACTTTATAAAAATGTAAATCAGTAACTTCCTTAAAAACATTTTGGATGTACTTATTTCCACTGAATTGCATACTTATAAATGGCCAATTTTATGACATGCATAGTTTATCACAGTAAAAATTTTAATTTTCAAAAAACTCGTGTTCCTGCTCTTGCTGTCTTTCTCACTGTCAAATAAAATCTTTAAAAACAAAACAAAAAACCCCAAAATTCAGTAGGTTTATTTACTTGGTCACTTTTAGAATAAAGTCAAAATTGAAAACAAAACAGCCAGTTATTTCACCAGCAAAATGGGTTTATTCAGAATGGCAGATCGGAATAGGCAAGCCATTATGAACTATAGGCAAGTCTGGAAAAAAATGAGAGAAATGCTTTTTTATAGAGGAAGGGAAAGTGGGAGAGGCTGTTATAAACAAAATCCATTGGAGTAAACTGGGAGTTTGAAGCATAGTGACTGAGTTGTGACCGTCTTTTATTGTCTGGGCTGTTGCTAGGCAAGGAGGAAATCTTCCTTTATCCTTCTGGGATAGTAAAGTAGGCTTCTCCTTTATGGAATGCAAGGTAAGTCTCTTCTTTGTGGGTCTGCAAAGGGCTACAGTGAATGGTATGGCATGAGAGCACTACCTTCTGGCCTCGTGACTCTATTTTAAATAGGTTTCTGTTAACTTTCCCCCTTTCTGCATTAAGATCTTTCTCTGAAAACTAGGAGCCCAAATCTGAAGGAAACCAGCTAAATAGGTTAAAGACCAGGGGTCATTAGGTGAAATTTGTTGTAACCAATGGGCTTGTTTCCTGATCTTGTGTAATTGAATTTCTGCCTCTCTAGAGGCATTTATCCATGTGCAGCAGGTGGTATTTGCTATTGCACAAATGCCTCCTTGTTCAGCAGGTAGGTAATCAGAGACTATGTCATTATCCAGGACTACCTTAGCCAGTAATTCAGGGGATCATTGGGACTGCTATTGCTTTGTCTGTGACTGTCCCAGAGTTAGGTAGAGATTTCTGATGATGCATTCCTTGGCTCTTTCTCCAATTAGAGGAGAAAGCTTTCCCCACATAGGCAGACCTGGAGTCATATAGTCCTTCTGCAAGTTCCTTTTTAAGGCATCTGTGGAGGTTTAATGGGGTGAATCAGTGGCAGGTTTATGATTTATTATGCTTGTTGACAGGGACAGTTAAAAGTCCCAGTAAGCATTGACCTCCAGTTTGCCAGCTATCTGAACGTTTGTACGCCCATGAGAAATGCCATCTACTGTAGGCCAGAGTAAAACCAGTTGGAGTGCAGAGGACTCCAGCTACAGTATAGTTATTGATATATCCGTTAGCTGGAGTATCCTGATTGACTTTTTCAACCCAGGGAGTAGAAGAATTGTGATGACATTCTGTGAGCTACCATCACATGCTAAAAGGGTCTTTTCTAAAAGTCTTACAAAAAGGAGTTAGCCCATTTGTGTTTCTCTTGAATGCAGGGGAACAGATCATTGGAAAAATTGCCTACGAATAACACCAAGGAATCTGACATTATGAACAGATTGGTTTCTGTTGGTGATGGATTCAGCAGTCAGAAAGGTTTCCCCCTTTTGTAGTGGATTGAGGAATATGGGTAAGACCATTGCCTTTCCAAAAAAAAAAGAGAGGGAGAAATCAGCAGCAAGAAGAAAGTCTATAGGCCTGGTTCAGTCATTTTGGAAAAGCTTTCTCCTGTGTCATGTGCTTCAATTCCTGGAAATCTTTCAAGGACACCAGTTGGTGTGCAGGTCCAGTCAGGCTTTGGTGCTTTCTTTAAATGTGATACATGAATCCAAGAATCTGTCCTTGGAGTTTGGTGGTACAAGGTGGTACAGGGTTGGTTAACTGTATCTGATTAGGGCCTTTCCAGTGGAGTTGAAGAGAGTCTTTTTGGAGATTTCTTTTCCAATAGATGAAATCTCCAGGCTACAGATTCTGACATCTGATGCTTTCACCATCCAGGACTGCACTGTGGAAAAGATTGTCCTACCAAAGTATGATTATTCTCTATGGATTTGATTAGGTTTTTGCAGAACTGAAGTATATTCCCTTTTATCAGCTGTGGATCAAAGGAAGTAGGGGTAGGTGCCTAGGGCATGCTGGTACAAGAACAGATTCTCTTTGGACTTAAAGAAATACATATTGTCATGAAAATCAAGAATATTTAGTAAGAGTTTCAGAATTCTGGAGGGATCAAGTAGGGGAAAAAAGATAAATGCTTCAGTCTTTGTTGCAAAGCTACACTTTACAAGATTGCTCTAAGTTATAGATTACTTAAACAAGAGGAGGGCATAAAAGGGATTCTTTAAATCTGGAAACAACATTAAAGCAACCAGTGTTCCATTAGAGTTTTAGAAATTCTCAGTCAGTGTGGTGTTATGATCTTAAAGTTTTCAAAAACCTGTATCCTAGAGTTCTTATCAAATTCCTTTTTCATGAACCTGTTTGAGGATGGACATTTTTGGTAAACTATCAGAGTAAAACAATGATTGTAAATGATAAAAGACTTCAAAATGGCCACAGAGGTCTGATGAGAGTTCACATACACATACCAAAAAATACTTTGCAATTAACAAGTAAATGTGGTTATTTTTGTGATGTACATTTTGTTTTATTTACTTTTAAAGAATTTTATTTGTCAGAGAGAGAGTCAGAGAGAGCATACAAGCAGGAGAAGCAGCAGGCAGAGGGAGAAGCAGGCTCCCCGCTGAGCAGAGAGCCTAATGCAGGATTTAATCTCTGGACCCTAGGATCATGACCCGAGTTGAAGGCTGACTCTTAATAGACTGAGTCATTTAGGTGTCCCTATTTTATTTTTTTAAAAGATTTTATTTATTTGTCAGAGAGAGAGAGAGAGAGCACAAGCAGGGGGAACTGCTGACGGAGGGAGAAGCAGGCTCCCTTATGTGGAGCTTGATCGCAGGACCCCAGGATCATGACCTGGGCCGAAGGCAGACGCTTAACTGACTGAGCTGCTCAGGTGTCCTTGTGGTGTACATTTTTAAATGATGACTGATGATGTTATACTAGAACATCAGAATTATAAGAATTTCATATTATTTGTTTTATTTTATTTTTTTTAAAGATTTTTTTTTATTTATTTGACAGAGAGAAACACAGCCAGAGAGGGAACACAAGCAGGGGGAGTGAGAGAGGGAGAAGCAGGCTTCCTGCTGAGCAGGGAACCCAAATTGGGGCTCGATTCTGGGACTCCGAGGTCATGAGCTGAGCTGAAGGCAGATGCTTAATGACTGAGCCACCCAGGCACCCCTATTTTTAACTTTTTGAGGAATATCCATGCTGTTTTCCAGAGTGGCTGTACCAGCTTGCATTTCCACCAGCAGTGTAGGAGGGTTCCCCTTTCTCCACATCCTCACCAACATCTTTCGTTTCCTGACTTGTTAGTTTTAGCCATTTTGACCAGTGTGAAGTAGTATCTCATTGTCCTTTCGATTTGTATTTCCCTGATGAACAGTTTTTCCTGTATCTTTTGGCCATTTAGATGTCTTTGGAGAAATGTCTGTTCATGTCCTGCCCATTCTTTGACTGGTTTTTTTCTTTGTTCTGGTATTTGTTCTTTGGATGTTGAGTCTGATAAATTCTTTATAGATTTTGGATACTGTCCCTTTATCTGATAAAACATTTCCAAATGTCTTCTCCTATTCTGTCGGTTGTCTTTTTTTGGTTCTATCAGTCGTTTCCTTTGTGGTGCAAAAGCTTTTTATCTTAATGAAGTCCCAATAGTTCATTTTTGCCTTTGTTTCCCTCGCCTTTGGAGATGCGCCTAGCAAGCAGCAGCTGTGGCTGAGGTCACAAAGGTTACTGCCTGTGTTTTCCTCAAGGATTTTGATGGATCTTGTCTCACACTGAGGTCTTTCATCCATTTTGATTCTATTTTTGTGTGTCGTATAAGGAAATGGTCCAGTTTCATTCTTCGGCATGTGGCTGTCCAATTTTCCCAACACCATTTGTTGAAGAGACTTTGTTCCTATTGGATATTCTTTCCCGCTTTATCGAAGATTAGTTGACTGTAGAGATGAGGGTCTATTTCTGGGTTCTCTATTCTGTTCCATTGATCTCTGTGTCTGTTTTTGTGCCAGTACCATACTGTGTTGATGATTATAGTTTTGTCATAGAGTTTGAAGTCCAGAATTTTCATGCCACCAGTTTTGATTTTCTTTCTCAATATTCTTTTGGCTATTTGGGGTCTTTCTGGTTCCACACAAATTTTAGGATTATTTAGTCCAGTTGTGTGAGAAAAGTTGATGGTATTTTGATAGGGATTGTATTGAATATGTAGATTGTTCTAGGTTGCATAGACATTTTAACAATATTTTTTTTTCCAATCCATGAAGGCCCAGTATTTTTATTTAGCAATGTTTCTCATGTAATATAACATACTGAATAAGCCTAATTTCTGTTAAGGTTTCTCTGTATAAGGAGAGAGAACAAATCTTTTGAGATATTCCAAGGACCCTCTGGAAATGCTCAAAGATAGTTCAAGGTCAAAAAACTTCACATAGAATTTAAATTTTGGGAGCTTTGTCAAGATTATTGAAAGATTTGGACACTTGACTAAATAGGGTCAGAGAAAAGTATGAAACTAATTATCTCCTTGGCCAAAGTGAAAAAACTATTTAAAGAACAAATATAGAAGGTTATATAGCTGCACAAGCTTAATTCTTTTTGAATAGAGAAGACTTGGTTTTTATAAGTAATTGAGGATGGGATGAAGACAAAACAGAATCTCTCTTTCCTAGGCAGAGTACATAACAGTAAAGAAACTTTGTTTATAGGTTAAGAAGAGACCCATAGGGGCGCCTGGGTGGTTCAGAGAGTTGAGTCTCTGCCTTAGGCTCAGGTCATGATCTCAGGGTCCTGGGATCAAGTCCCATGTTGGGAAATCTCTGCTCAGCAGGGAGCCTGCTTCCCCTTCTGTCTCTGCCTGCCTGCCTATTTGTGATCTCTCTCTGTCAGATAAATAAATAAAATCTTTTTTAAAAAAAAGAACTGATAGTCCAAGAAACTATTTTGATTTTTTTTAACAAAGCCATTCCAAGTTTGTACCAGTATACTTTTGATACTACTTAAAAAAAAAAAAAATGGAATGTAACATGGGGCTTGAACTTGACGCTGAGATCAAAAGGTGGATGGTTTGACTGAGCTACCCAGGTGCCCTAATTTTAAAATTTATTTTTAAACAAATGCATTTTGATCTTAGCTTGATTACACATGATTCCTGTCCCAAGATTTATTTCCTGCAAACCTTCTATACCTTTCTTATCCATTTTAATTTGTCCCTTATTCTTTGCCTTTCCAAAATAACTGGCTTTACTTTAGGACAAAATCACTTTTGTTTCCAACACAATGCATTTCCATTCCTCATACCTTCTTTTACCAAAAACAGGCACCCTATAACCCTTCATACTTTTCATATATAGCTGTTTTCTTTCATATTTATTGCTTTTTAGTAGTTTTACATATATTAATTGGAATTCTTAATTCTTAGAATTACTAATTCTCAGTGAAAACTAAGATGTAAGCAGTCTGGCAAGTTTATAATACATTTTATAATTTTTAGAAATGTGCTTTCTCGGGGGTGCCTGGGTGGCTCAGTTGGTTGGGCGACTGCCTTCAGCTCAGGTCATGATCTCGGAGACCCCGGATCGAGCCCCACATCGGGCTCCCTGCTCAGCAGGAAGCCTGCTTCTCCCCTCTCGCTCTCCTTGCTTGTGTTCCCTCTCTCGCTGTGTTTCTCTCTGTCAAATAAATAAATAAAATCTTTAAAAAAAAAAAAAAAAGAAATGTGCTTTCTCAGTGTGGCATGAAACATGTTTACTAGTAGGCCCACATATTTTCAGTTTCTCTAAATCTGAAGCCAGAATGGATAATCTGTGCTTAGTAATTGATGTTTTAGTATTTTATCATATTTAGAAAATGATCCAAGTCATGTAATGAAATTATGTCATTTAATTTAATTTGGCAAAGCTCTATAAAGTTTCGAGTTACCAGTCACGGACCCCAAATCTCTCACAGACAATTGGAATGCATTCTTTCTTTGGTATGCAGAAGCATCTAAAAGACAAAATGACTTAAAAAAAAAAACAGCTCTGAAAGGATCCTTAGTAATTGATGTTTTAGTATTTTATCATATTTAGAAAATGATCCGTCATGTAATGAAATTATGTCATTTAATTTAACTTGGCAAAGCTCTATAAAGTTTCGAGTTACCAGTCACGGACCCCTTTTTTTTTTAAGCATACATACCATAAAACGATTATTTTACCTAAAAACTCTTAGCCCATTTTCATTCATCTGTGTGAATAATTTTTTTAAAGATTTTATGTATGTATGTATGTATTTAAAAAGATTTTATTTATTTGACAGAGAGAAACACAGCCAGAGAGGGAACACAAGCAGGGGGAGTGAGAGAGGGAGAAGCAGGCTTCCCACCGAGCAGGGAGCCCCAATGTGGGACTCCATCCCGGGTCTCCAGGATCATGACCTGAGCCAAAGGCAGTTGCTTAACCAACTGAGCCACCCAGGTGCCTCTAAGATTTTATTTATTTATTTGACAGAGAGAGAGAGAGAGAGATCACAGGTAGGCAGAGAGGCAGGCAGAGAGAGAGGAGGAAGCAGGCTCCCTGCTGAGCAGAGAGCCCAATGGCTCTATGGCTTAATGGATGGCTAGATGGCTAGATCCCAGGACTCTGAGATCATGACCTGAGCTGAAGGCAGAGGCTTAACCCTCTGAGCCACCCAGGCGCCCCTGTGTGAATAATTTCTTAACCAACAATTAGGTTTAGGTAACAGAAACTTCATGGGATGTTAGTCAAAGTCAGCCATCAAATTTCATAACAGAGATAACATGAACTTTTTAAACTAATAAACCCAGGTGGAATTACAGTTTCATGTTTATATTTAGCATTTATAACTCTGGGACACATCTGTTTTAATTAAAACAACAAACTTGTCAAAAAACCAAAACAAAAACAACAAAGAATCCCCAACAAACTTAAACTAGATTTTATTTATCAAAGATTATCCCAGATCATGTGAACTTGAAAAACATTTCGGTTAGTTTACTAAATTTTTATAACCGCTTATTTTTCTTTAAGCTAATTAAATAGAGCTCTTTACAAAGGAATTTTGGTAATACCATCCAGAGGTAGAAAGTGTCATGTGTACAGATACACAGAAATAGATACGGAGATCTTACTGCTTTTGTTTTAAAAAAGATCTTAGCCTTAGGGTGCCTGGGTGGCACATGTGGTTGAGTGTCCAACTCCTGGTTTCCACTGGGATCATGATCTTCAGGTCATGGGGTTGAGCCCTGCATAGAGCTCTGCACTCAGCACTGAGTCAGCTTGTCCTCCCTCCATCTCTGCTCTTCAGCCTCCCTATACTTGGTGCTCACGCTCGCTCTCTTTCAAATAAATAAATAAATCTTTAAAAAAAAAATCTTACCCTTCTTTCAGGTACAAATCTAAAAAGAATAGTTGGATCTAAATTGTATTTTTGGCAGATGGACTAAGTTAACCTGCTTAGGTGGCCAAAGTTTTTTTTTTTTTAATGAAACATTTTTATTTGTATGCTGTAAGGATCCTTTCAGAGCTGTTTTTTTTTTTTTAAGTCATTTTGTCTTTTAGAGGCTTCTGCATACCAAAGAAAGAATGCATTCCATTGTCTGTGAGAGATTTGGGGTCCGTGATTTTAAGAGTGCCCCTTAACATGGATTTATCTAAGTCAGAGCTGCCCCCAAATGGCCATTACAATTCCAAGTTATCCAAAAGTTTGCCCATTTTTCAAAAAGGCACAAGATACTGGTCCAAGGACCAGGTGGAATCTATCTTGTCTTTGGATATCTTAACTATGAGGAACGCTATCTCTCAACAGCTGTTCTAAAACACTGGAATCACGTGTTTTCCCGCTTTTGAACAGGATGGGTTTCTTACCATTGAAGCTTCAGCATACAACAATGAAACAAATATAAAAGAGTACTCACTAGGGTAGTCCCTTCATAAAAATAAAAACGGAAACGCTTAAAGGCTTTTAAGCCAGAGAGCTTCATTGCAAGGAGAGCAGAGCTCAGATCCAGAAGAGACCCTCAGACTTTAGGGTCATTGAGAAAGCATTGAACTCATTGGGTTTTGTGGGCACTTGTTTGCTCACCAGCCCTGGAGTTGTTGGAGACTTCTCTGGATCCTACTTCTGATCACCAAGTAATGTTGCCTTTGAAAATAAAACAGCCAGTTATTTTTATCAACAAAACGGGTTTATTTGGAAGTAGAGGAATTGCAATTCAGGACAAGCTAGTCCTGGAAGACCATAGATAAATAGATAAGTCTGGAGAGCAGAGGGGAGGGGAACATTCCTTTATGTAGGGGGAGGTAAGGAGTTTGGAAGGACTGCTATAAACAAAAAGTCTGTTGGAGTAAACTGTGAGTTGAGAGTGTAGTGGCTTTTCATTGAGTTGACTGTTTCTTATTGGCTGGGCTGTTGCTATTGCCAGGCAGGCAAAAAAAAAATCTTACATTATCCTGCTGTGGTACTGAAGAAGGCTGCTTCTTGTTGGGAATGCAATGTAAGTCTCTTCCTGTTGGGGCTGCAAAGATCTGTAATGAATGGTATGGTATAAGAGCTCCCCCTTCTGGCCGCCTGACTCCGGTTTAAGTGAGGTTTCCTTACTTGGTTTCAACAAAATCTAAAGTCTTTCTAAATGATTTAAATGGCCCACATTGTATGGCTCTTTATCTTGTCTATTCTTACTTTGAACATAACTCCCACCATATCTCTGTTTCAGTCAAACTGGCCTTATTTCGGTTGTAACTCTTCACTGATTTCTATATTGTTACAGACTCCCTCTTTTCCTTTGCCTGGTTAACTCCATTGTATCCTTTAGATTTTCACTTCAAGTCACTTTTGAAAGAAGTCTTTGCTGACTTCCTCAGAATAGGTTTCCGTTCCTTATATTCAGGACCGTTAAAATTTCTGTTTTACAGTTGTTTTGTAAGTTCTAGAAGGGTGGTAATCGTGAATTTCTTGTTCCTTACTGTGTTCTAAGCACATTGCAGTGTTTGACAGGTAGCAGAAGCTCACTTAAAATGTTTGAATTAGTAAATTATTTTGATTTTTTCTCTACTTCAGAAAAGCCTTAAGGTTGTTTATAGTAATAAATGCTTGTAAAAGAAAATGATTAAAGATTTATTTATTTGAAAGAGAGCAGGGGCGAGGGGTAGAGAGGGAGAGAGGGTATTAACTCTGCACTGAGTATGGAGCCCATTGTGGGGTTTAATCTCATGACCTGGAGATCAAGACCTGAGGCGAAACCAAGAATGGGATGCTTAACCGACTGCATCATCCAGGCGCCCCAAAAGAAGATAATTGAAAGGAAAAATGAAACCGAAAAACCTAACTTAGGAGAAGGAGTGTTTGATATGCCGGTATCTGGTATGAAGCTGGAGTCAGTCAGTGGCTTAAGTTGACAAAAATGATGACTTGGAAAAGGCCATTGGATTTATCAAGAGCCAACTGGTATTTATTTATTTATTTTTATTTTCAAAAGATTTTATTTATTTGACAGAGAAACACAGCTAGAGAGGGAACACAAACAGGAGGAGTGAGAGAGGGAGAAGCAGGCTTCCCACTGGGCAGGGAGCCCGATGCAGGGCTTGATCTGGGGAGTTTGGGATCATGACCTGAACCGAAGGCAAATGCTTAATGACTGAGCCACTCAGGAGCACCTAACTGGTATTTTTAAAAAATAGTTTCAGGGCACCTGGCTGGCTCAGTAGGTGGAGCACATGGCTCTTGATCTTGGGTTGTGAGTTTAAGCCCCAGATTGGGTATAGAGATTAGTTTAAAAAAAAATCTTTTAAAAAAGTAACAAAGTAGTTTCAGTAGGGTTTTAGAGAGTCAAGAAGAATTCAGAAGTAGGCAATAGGTATAAATAACATTTGAAAGTGGATTTGTGATTTAACCAAATATGTGTCTGGGTTCACTAAAATACTACTTAACTTCTTATTTTGGAAAATTTTATTTATTTATTTTATTTCATTTTACAGTAAACTGTCCAACGTGGGCATGAACTCGTGACCTTGAGGTCAAGACTTGCATGCTTTACTGACTGAGCCTGCCAGTTGCCCCTATTATGGAAAATTTTAAACATATAAAGAAGCACAGAAAATGGCATCGAGAGCGCATAAACTATTAATCAGCTCCAATAATTATCAACTCATGACTTACTCATCTATAGCACTAATCTCCATTCCCCAGGCCCCCACCAAATGGGTTGAAGTAAATCCCGTATATCCTGTCACTGTAATGATTTGGTATGACTACTAAAAGATGAGAACCTTCTTATTGGTACATTCTTTTTTGGGGGAGTGCATTCTTAACGTTCATTGATATAGTTTCCCACAGAAGCCTTTATTTCTGGCATTCTTTCTTTTTTTTTTTTTTTAAAAGATTTTATTTATTTATTTGACAGAGAGAAACACAGCCAGAGAGGGAACACAAGCAGGGGGAGTGAGAGAGGGAGAAGCAGACTTCCTGCTGAGCAGACAGCCCGATGCGGGGCTCGATCCCGGGTCTCCAGGATCATGACCTGAGCTGAAGGCAGTCGCTTAACCAACTGAGCCACCCAGGCGCCCCATTCTTTCTTTTTTTGAGAGAGAGTATGACCATGCAAGCTGGGTGGAGTGGTAGGCCAAGGGAGAGGGAGAAACCTAAGCAGCATGGTGCGGGGGGCGGGGGGTGCTCAGTCTCATGAATCAGATCATGACCTGAGGTGAAGGCAGGTTGCTTAACTGAGCCACCCAGGCTCCCTGGGATACTTACCTACTTTCCTTCCTTCCTTCCTTCCTTCCTTCCGTCCATCCGTCCATCCGTCCATCCGTCCATCCGTCCATCCCTCAATTTTATTTATTTCGGGGCACCTGGAGATCAAGCCCCACATTGGGCTCCCTGCTCAGAGGGAGTCTGTTTCTCCCTCTCCCTCTGCTACTCCTCCCCTTCTCATGCACTCTCTGTCTCTCACTCTTAAATAAATAAATATCTTTTTTTAAAAAAAAGAATTTATTTATTTGAGAGAGAGCACAAGCAGGAGGGAGGGGCAGAGGGAAAGGGAGAACAGACTCCCTGCTGAGTAGGGAGCCCAACACAGTACTGGATCCCAGGACCCCAAGATCATGACCTGAGCTGAAGGCAGACATTTAACTAATTGTGCCATCCAGATGCCCCTGCTTTTCTTTCTATTAAGTGTTTTTGAGACTTAATATTTCAGAATCTCTAGATCTTTACTATCCAGTTGAGCTTTTACGATGATGGGATTGTTCTATATTTGTGCCATTTAATATGTTTGGTAGTTCAACTGAAAAGTTGATTTCTAAATTTTTTTCTTAAAGATTTTATTTATTTATTTGACAGAGAGAGATCACAAGTAGGCAGAGAGGCAGGCAGAGAGAGAGGAAGAAGCAGGTTCCCTGCTGAGCAGAGAGCCCAACGCGGGCCTTGATCCCAGCACCCTGAGATCATGACCTGAGCCGAAGGCAGAGGCTTATTAACCCATTGAGCCACTCAGGCGCCCGAAACTTTTTTTTAAAAGGATATTATTTATTTGAGAGGGAGAGAGAGACAGAGCAGGGGGGTGAGGCAGAGAGAGAGGGAGAAGCACGGGGGGGTATGGGGCTGGATCCCAGGACCTGGAGATTATGACCTGAGCTGAAGGCATATGCTTAACCATCTGAGCCACCCAGGCGCTTGTACTGTGAAACTTTTATACTTAATAAGATATGGGGTAAAAGCCTTAGAGCAGGAGTTCACTTTAACTTTTTTTATGCCTCAGTTTCCTTATATGTAAAATGAGAAGAATCTCACCATCCCCATATATAGTATGGCTTGCATAGATGGTCTTTGGCAGGTTCCACCCACCAACTTAATGTTGGTACTCTCATTTATTTCTACATATTTAATACTCGCAAAGCTTCCAGAAATTGAAAGTAGTTACTTCCCACAAAAAGATTGAATACATTTAGTTTTAAATAAAGCATTCCTTTTGTACTCTCAAAATTCTTTTTTTTTAAAGATTTTATTTATTTATTTGACACAGAGAGAGATTACAAGTAGGCAGAGAGGCAGGCAGAGAGAGAGGAGGAAGCAGGCTCCCCGCTGAGCAGAGAGCCCTATGCGGGCCTCGATCCCAGGACCCTGAGATCATGACCTGAGCCGAAGGCAGAGGCTTTAACCCTCTGAGCCACCCAGGTGCCCCTCAAAATTCTTTAGTTGAGCTTACTTTTCTCTCCAAAATATTAAAAAAATTTTTTTTAAAATTTATTTATTTGACCGAGAGAGATACAGCAAGAGAGCGAGCACAACCATGGGGGGGAGAGGGAGAAGCAGGCTCTCCACTGAGCAGGGAGCCGACCTGGGGCTGTATCCCAGGACCCTGGGATCATTACCATAGTAATAATTACTGAGCCCAAGGCAGATGCTTAACGACTGAGCCACACAGGTGCCCCTTTCTCCAAAATATTGTACATTTGTTTTTTAAAACCTCTGATAATGAAATAGTTTTTTTTTGTTTTGTTTTGTTTTGTTTTGTTTTTAAAGATTTTATTTATTTGACAGAGAGAAACATAGCCAGAGAGGGAACACAAGGAGGGGGAGCGAGAGAGGGAGAAGCAGGCTTCCCGCCGAGCAGGGAGCCCGATGTGGGGCTTGATCCCTGGTCTCCGGGATTATGACCTGAGCCGAAGGCAGTCGCTTAACCAACTGAGCCACCCAGGCGCCCCAGTGAAATAGTTTTTTTATGTTAACAACCTAAATAGTTACCTCAGCCTCAATCTGATCAATATTATCTTTTGTTTTTTTTAGAGGAGAAAGAGTGAGAAGTGGAGGAGGGACAGGGAGAGAAAATATCAAGTAGGCTCTGTGCCCAGCGCAGAGCCCATTGTGGGGCTCGGTCTCACAATGCTGAGGATCATGACCTGAACCGAAACCAAGAGTTGGAAGCTTAACCAACTGAGCCATTCAGGTGCCCCTAATCAATATTATTTTAAAAATTGTGATAATTTAGTTTCAGTTTTCAGAATTTTTGGGTTTGTAGCCTCCAATAAATTTCAGTTATTTAAGCCAGTGAGTTTGTGGTGCTTTTTTATAGCAGTCCTAGCAAACTAATATAGTGCTCAATAATCCTTTGCAACTGAATATAGAACTCCATATGACACCTCCTGACAACTGTACTGGAAAATACATATTTCTTGGCAAACCACTAAATTTATTTGAGTAGTCAAGCCTACCTTAATTTTGTGAGTAAATCCATGTTTTGTGGTTTCCTGACATTAATATATTTGCATAAAAATAGTGTCAACTGACTTTGATTATTAACTACATACCAGGCCCTGTTTTAAGTACTGTACAATCCTAACTGATTGAATCCTTAAAACCAGCCCAAAAAGCTCCTCGAGAAATGGTTGATTTTAGGGCTGAGGTAGGGAAAATACAGAATGAGCCTGGAGCATTTTCTGGTGCCACAAAGTAAGGAAGTGTTCCAGAAAGAATGGGGGCTCATTGAAAGGGCACAGGAACCAGTGTGAAAGAGCACCCAATAGAGAAAGTTGGGATAATTTGAGAAAAAAAAAATGATATTACATTATAGCCCAAAGAATTAAGTATCTGTGAATCCATAGTTAAATAAATAAGAGAATTCCAATTAATAAATGTAGGTGGAATGATGGAAATACAGAATCACCTGTAGAACCATAGTAATAATTACTGTAGGCAAGATCTTTTCTTTTTTTTTTTTAATTAAAGTAAGCTATATGACCAACATGGTTCTTGAACCTATGACCTACAGATGAAGAATCCCATGCTCTACTGATTGAGTGAGCCAGCTAGGCACCCTTGGCAGGATTCTTTTTTTTTTTTTTTTTTAAAGATTTTATTTGTTTATTTGATAGAGAGAGATCACAAGTAGGCAGAGAGAGAGGAGGAAGCAGGCTCCCCGCTGAGCAGAGAGCCTGATGTGGGCCTCCATCCCAGGACCCTGAGATCATGACCGGAGCTGAAGGCAGAGGCTTTAACCCACTAGCCACCCAGGCGCCCTTTTTTTTTTTCCTTTTAAAGATTTCAGGATCCATTTTTGAATGCTAAAATTAGTGGGCCAAAGTTTGAGAAGATATAGGACATTTGTATAGTCTCGAAGTATCTACCCTAAGACATTTATTATTTATAAGAGGAAAATAGTGACTTAATGGTAAAGAAATTATATAGAGATCAGCATAACCAAGTGATCAAGGTTAACATCAGGAATAAGACAGTGTAACATCATGTTCCTCTAGTTATGATGCAGTGAGAGAAGCTTATCAGTTCTGTGATGGTCTTTTTTTTTTTTCTTTAAAGATATTTATTTGAGAGACAGTGAGAGAGAGAAAGTGTAAGGAGGGGTAGATCAGAAGGAGAAGCAGACTCCCCGCCCAGCAGGGAGCCCGATGTGGGACTCGATCCCGGGACTCCAAGATCATGACCTGAGCTGAAGACAGTCGCCTAACCAACTGAGCCACGAGCCACCCAGGCATCCCAGTTCTGTGGTAGTCTTGTCAAAGAATGCATGCATGACCTCAGTCTACTGAAAAACATTAGACAAATCTAAATTGAGGAGCATATACAAAAAAATAAAAAAAACTGACCAGTATTCTTCAAGAGTGGCAAGGAAAACGAGGAAAGATAAGAAATATCACAGATGAGAGGAGACTAGGGAGACACAACAACTTAATACAGTGTGAGGGTCCTGGGTGGGATCTTGGAACAGAAAAAGGACATTAGTAGAAAAGGCGGTGGAACTCAAATAAGTTCTGTAGTTTAGATAATAGCATTGTATCACTATTAATTTCACAGTTTTTATAATTGTGCTATTTAAGAGTTCTTATTAGGGGAAGCTGAGTGGAAGGTATACTGGAATTCTCTGTACCATTTTTATAACTTTTCTATAAGCTAAAAATTATTTCCAAATAAAAAGTTAAAGTAGTAGTCCTATAAAATAGGTACTACTGTTATTCCCATTTTACTTTGAGGAAATTGAGGCACAGAGGTTAAGGAACTTGACCCAGTTCTATGACGTTATTAGTAAATGGCCAGGTTGGTATTTCAATAGTTTGGTTCTAGAGCTCCAGCACTAAAGCACTAAACTTTTTAAAAAAATATTATTACCTTTCCTTGATAATTTTTTTTTTAAGATTTTATTTATTTGACAGAGAGAAACACAGGTAGAGAGGGAACACAAGCAGGGGGAGGGGGAGAGGGAGAAGCAGGTTTCCCGCTGAGCAGGGAGCCTGATGTGGGGCTCGATCCTGGATCTCTGGGATTATGACCTGAGCCAAAGGCAGTCGCTTAACCAACTGAGCCACCCAGGCGCCACCTCCTTGATAATTTTTTTAAAGAATATATTTATTATTCATGAGAGGCAGGCAGAGGCAGAGGGAGAAGCAGGCTTCCCTCAGAGTAGGGAGCCCAACGTGAGGCCAGGTCCCAGTACCCTGGGACTGTGACCTAATTCAAAGGCAGACACTTAACTGACTGAGCCACCCAGGCACTATCCTTGATAAATTTTGTATAGGTGAAAAATGTGCAGAAAATATACTTAGATGTTCCCCAAACCAACAGGTTGGAAAAAGTAATCGTTTTTGGAAAGTTGAGCTATAGCAACTAAATCTGTTAGGTAAAGTTACGTGTTTCTTAGGTATTTTGCAGTACTGGAGTTTTGTAATTTATATGACAGTTTTTTTCTTAAGAGTTATTTTTTTACTTTAGGGAGAGAGAATTTGAGTCCCAGCATGAAGGGGGGAAGGGGGAATGAATTCTCAAGCAGACTCCCCACTGAGCACAGAGCCCAGGACCCTGAGATCATGACCTGAGCCGCACTGAAGAGTTGAATGCTAGGGGTGCCTGGGTGGCACAATCGGAAAAGCGCCTGCCTTCTGCTCAGGTCATGATCTCAGGGTACTGGGATCTGGCCTCACGTGCTTCTCCCTCTGCTCCGCTGCTCCTACTCTTTCTATCACAAATAAATAAATAAAATCTTAAAAAAAGGAAAAAAAAAGTTAGACACTGAACCAACTGAGCCACCCAGGCGCTTCCATATGACAATTCTAAATGCATGTAACTTACAGTTGAGAATAAGATGAGAAACACTCATTTTTAGTGAAGTTCAGTGGCTTTGATAAAATTTGCTTTGTTAATGATTGTATCACTGACTTAACAGAATCATTTCAAAATGCTGTTTATATACACAGGGAAAAATCATAGATTATTTAATCACGGAATTAAAATGTGATATTATTTATTTATTTATTTATTTATTTATTTATTTATTTATTTTAAAAAGGTTTTATTTATTTATTTGACAGAGAGTGAGAGATCACAAGTAGGCAGAGAGGCAGGCAGAGAGAGAGGAGGAAGCAGGCTCCCTGCGGGCCTGGATCCCAGGACTCTGAGATCATGACCTGAGCTGAAGGCAGAGGCTTTAACCCACTGAGCCACCCAGGCGCCCCAATATTGTTTATATTTTTAAATGTGATATTTAAATGGCAGTCGTTCAGTCTCATCAAGAAGGCAAAAGCAGAACTAAAAGAAGTATTTTTTTTTTTAAAGAGTTTATGTTTTTGAGAGAGAGACAGTGGGGTGGGGGGAGTGCAGCGGGGGAGAGCAGAGAGAGGGACAAGCAAATTCTGTGCTGAGCATGGAGCTTGACACAGGGCTTGATCCCAGGACCTTGAGACCTAGACATGAGCCAAAATCAAGAGTCAGACACTTAATTGAGCCACGTAGGCGCCCCTGAAAAAAACCTTTATGTTTGCAATGATACTATATAAAAAAGATAATGCTACTTTGCAGTTCTGAACAAGAGAAAAGCTGAAAAAGTTGTAGAAATATTAGACTAGATTGGTGTATTTGATTTCACAGTAGTTTTAGGTGCAAGTGTTAAGTTAATGTTGAACAAAAAATAAATAGTCACAGTATTCTGGATAAGATTAGTTAGGCTTTGATTGAAATTGTCATATAAAACTGCTTTATATAGAAAGATACAATGAATGCACTATGAGGGATTTTGAAAAGCGTTGTGGAGAATATAAGCTTAAAGAGCTTTGAATGAGTATAGAAGGAAGTGCAAATAAAGTAGAAATATTGTTTTAAAATTAAATATATCTAATCTTTATGTGAAAAGGAGGTATTTTAATTTCTGGAAGTCTTGTGATCATGAATGGGTAGGAATATATGAAATGATGCTAAAATGTCTTTGGACCATGTAAAGAGCCCACAGAAGTGGACTCTGCTCCCCTTCTCTGGAATCTTGGGGTAACCTCAATATAAAAAAGATGCAACAATTCAAATGAATGCTGACCTCATGAGAGATTGAGATCTTTATCTACTATTTGGAGAGTCCTTTAAAACAAAACTAACTTGAACTAAAATATAAAAGAATGTATTTTCGCCACCTAAATGATAAATAACTTATATTTTAAAGTGTATTTATTGCTAGTTTAAACTCCATGCAAGCAAAGACTTCTCATTTCCTCATTTCTTGGGACTTAAAAAAACTGGTATACTGTAAAATTTGTTTTTTCAGAGTTAAAAGAATGTTTTTTAAAAAATAGATTTTATTTCTTTATTTGACACACACAGAGAGAGAGATCACAAGTAGGCAGAGAGAGCAGAGGAAACAGGGACCCTGCTGAGCAGAAAAGGGGGGGGGCTTCATCCCAGGACGCTGAGATCATGACCTCAGCTGAAGGCAGAGGCTTTAACCCACTGAGCCACCCAGGCACCCTTAAAATAATGTTTTTAAGCTTTTTCTTTGTTGGGGTTTATGTTTTATTATCTCAGTATCCAAAAATATTTTTCCAAAGTCAAACATTATTGCTTAAATTTTGCCACAGGGAGAAAAGTTAAGGTACACACAAGAGAGATTGTAGTCAGTTTAAAGAGAGACTTTTAAGCCATGATACTGATACTGTGTGGTAAAATCTTAAACTGTTGTTTCATCCTCCTAAAAAGTGTGTTCTGCATTCTTCATAAAGAAAAACAATAAAAAATGTGATTTTCTTTTTGTCTTTTGAACAGACCAACCTATGCTTACTTGCTTTTTTACTCAATGACAACTTTTTCATGGACAGAAAATATTAGATCCAGGTAGAAGTGTCCTATAGAAGTTTTTCCATCGCCTGAGTATTGAGATAGGTTCCTGTATTATATTTTAGAAGTGCTTTGAGGGTTTTTTTTTTGCTTATTTGCTTTGCCTTTCACATTTAGGTTTATAATGTATCCAAAATTGATTTTTTAAAAAGATTTTATTTATTTATTTGACAGAGAGATCACAAGTAAGCAGAGAGGCAGGCAGAGAAGAGAGGAGGAAGCAGGCTCCCTGCGGGCCTGGATCCCAGGACTCCGAGATCATGACCTGAGCCGAAGGCAGAGGCTAAACCCACTGAGCCACCCAGGCGCCCCCAAAATTGATTTTGATGTATACTGTGAAGTAGATGTCAAGTTTAAATGGGTACATATTTATCCAAACATCATGTATTAAAAACAGTGCTTTTCCCCCTTTGCTTTGCTGTGTCAGTTTTGTAATAATCACCTGTCTGTAAATTAATTGGTCTGTTTCTGGAATTTCTATTTTACCAATTGGTTTGTTTGTCCTTGTAACATTACTAAATTTACTATAGCTCTATATAAAAATGGCTGATTTTCCAAAGAGCAGATCCTCCCTTTTTTTTTTTTTTAAAGATTTTATTTATTTGACAGAGAGAAACACAGCCAGAGAGGGAATACAAGCAGGCGGAGTGAGAGAGGAAGAAGCGGGCCTCCCGCCAAGCAGGGAGCCCGATGTGGGATTCGATCCCGGGTCTCTGGGATCATGACCTGAGCCGAAGGCAGTCGCTTAACCAACTGAGCCACCCAGGCACCCCAGATCCTCCATTCTTAATTCTTTCTATTTAAGAGTGACATGGCTTGGCAATTCTAGCCCCCCCCTTTTTTTTAAGTTATTTTTTTTAATTTTTTTTTTTTTTTGACAGAGAGAAACACAGCCAGAGAAGGGAACACAAGTAGGGGGAGTGAGAGAGGGAGAAGCAGGCTTCCTGCTGAGCAGGGAGACCAGTATGGGACTCAATCCCGGGTCTCTGGGATCATGACCCGAGCTGAAGGCAGTCGCTTAGCCAACTGAGCCACCCAGGCGCCCCCAATTCTAGCCTTTTTGCAAGCATGGGGAAGGTTTCTAAAATATAACTTGAATTTCTTTCTTTTTTTTTTATTAAGATTTTATTTATTATTTG